>JAJLVP010000338.1:0-33893 GCA_030570435.1 Pichia ethanolica
GATAATATTAATAATAATGAGGTTGATAATAATGAGGAACATACAAAGGATGAAAAACATATGTTAAGAAAACATACTAGATTTGAAAGGTTTATATTACTTGAAGATTTAACATCAGGTATGAAATACCCATGTGTTTTAGATTTAAAAATGGGTACTAGACAATATGGGGTTGAGGCTAAACCAAGTAAGCAACAATCACAACGGAAAAAATGTTATGCTACGACTTCAAGAGAATTAGGTACTAGAATTTGTGGAATGCAAGTTTGGGATATTAAAAAGAATGAATATATAAATAGAGATAAATATTTTGGTCGTAAAGTTAAAGTTGGATTACAATTTTTCCTTTCTTTATCAAGATTTTTATATAATGGTGAGAATATTTATTCAATTATTAAGCATTTACCTAAATTAATTGAAGATTTAAAAGAATTAGTATATACATTTGAAAAATTAATTGATTATAGACTTTATGGATCTTCAATTTTATTAATGTATGATAGTGAAATTGATAAAAATAAAAGGGATGAATCTACAATAATTGTTAGATTAATTGATTTTGCACAATGTGTTATTGGTGGTTGTGAATTTTCTGAAAAGACTACATTTCCACCTACGCACAAAGGTTCACCAGATATTGGATATTTAAGAGGATTAAAATCTTTAATTTATTATTTTAAGGTTATGTTTAAAGAATTTACTGGAGGCTATCAATATGAGGGATTTGATAATGCATGGTTAATAATTAAAAAACTTGATAAAGAAGGGAAATTTAATTGTAATTGTTCATGGTTAGACGAATTTGATGATGAAAAAATCCAAATTCCATTTAAATTTGAACCAGTTCCTGTATATAGTGGATATTATGATGATGTCTCTGAATAAATGAATCTGGGTTAATTAATAGTTTTGACAGTATTTAAATGATTGTATATTTATAATGTATAGAAGAGAATAAAATTTAGTATAATTTAATATAATTTAATATAATTTAATATAATTTAATATAATTTAATATAATTTAATATAATTTGATTTAATTTGATTTAATTTGATTTAATTTCAGTTAGTCGATTTTATATTTATTTACTGAATAAACATAAATGTTTGAACCATTATAGGGTCATGTAAACATAGTAGTAAAAAGCTTACACAACCGAAGTTAGGTTCTTCCATTTTGGAGATCTCTTTCTCTCAGAAATAAATGAGACCCAAACCTTGTATGATCTGAAGATAAAGGCCAATGTTTTCTGATGATTGTTGTTAGAGAAAGATAGAGGAAATAAAGACTTTAGATAGGAAGAAGAAGAAGAAGAAAAATGGAAGAAAAATGGAAGAAAAATGGAAGAAAAATGGAAGAAAATTTCTCGACTGAAAAATTTGTTTGTCTTCGAATCGTCCAATGTTCAGAGTTTTGGTGTATATATAATTTTATATAACATGGTTTTAAACAGGTACATTTTTACATAGAAAGTTTGTTTTGTTGTTTCAGTATTTTCTAGTTGGATATACTCTTTTGTTGTTCATCACCAATAACATTCATGGCACACTCCCTTAAATCCTTTAGTTCCTTGTAACAGTTGCTTGTAGCGTTCCCCTCTTTATCGTTCATCAAACAAGTTTGATATTTTTCAATTATACTATTACATTTGGACTCAATTCTATGATATACTGTAACTTGAGTTTTCACACATTCTTGTAAATCACGTTGAAATTTAGCACATTTTGATTTATCAGTTATTGTTGGATCATCCATGCATCTATGATATCCAAGAAATGATTCAGGACATGTACGTGCCACTTCTTGAATAATATAATCGTCAAGAACTCTACTAGCCATTTTGTTTAATCCGTGAAGATGTTTAACAATATCAATATGAATTGAATAATTAAGACGTTATCTTATTATAAAAACTGAATGAGAAATAAATAAAATAAATAAATAAATAAATAAAATAACTGAAATTTAAATGATAGTAAAACAAGTCCGTAAGGAAAATTTCATTTTTTTGATACACTTCAGAACTGGTCGCTTTTGTATGTATTTATATAGAAACTGAACCATGCTTTCACAAGGACTAACATTTCCTCTCCTCTCTATCACATCTAATAAGTGTAAGAATAAAAATATTAACATTTTGATGATTTCCAGGAAACTGGATTTTGAGGTGTTATTTTCTAAAGAACCTGAATTGTACAAATATTGGGATCATAAAAGTAAAAAATTTGATTTCAATAATCATGATGCTTTAATCAAACTAACTGAGACATTAATTAAACAAGATTTAGGTTATTCGATTAAATTATTGAACAACCAATTATGTCCAAACTATTTTAATAGACTCGATTATATATTATTTATCAAAAAATTAATTAATTTTACACTAATAAGTTTGAATGACCATGATTATTATACCCTGGGTATAGATATTGGAACTTCTCAATCTTGCATATATCCTTTATTAGCTACAAAATATATTCCCAATCTCTGTAAAATGGTTGCAACAGATATAATTTCTGAATTTATTTTCTCTGCAAAATCAAATGTTAAAATTAATAATTTATCATCAATTATAAAACCTACTTTAGTTGATCCAAAGGAAAATTCGTTTATTCCATTAATAGTAAATATGAATTCTGGTTATGAAAAATTAATAATTTTTTCCATATGCAATCCACCATTTTATTCATCAAAGGAAGAAATGACATTTAAAAGGAAAGGAAAAAGTAACTTTCATAAAAATGAGGTAATCGGACACACATCAGAATTAATAACTGCAGGTGGTGATTATAAATTCATAATGAAATTATTAAAAGATAGTGAAAATATTGAAATTAATTATATAACATGGTTCACAACTTTAATAGGGAATTACTCTACATTAAAAAAATTAATACAATATATGAAACTGAATCATAATAAATTCTCATTTGGAATTTATAGATTTAAATCAGGATCATTTACTGTTCGTTGGATTCTATTTTGGACTTTCAAAAAAGAAATTAAACCACCACCGGAATTATTTAATTATCATGATAAAAATATAAGTAATAAAAAATTTATCAAATCATTAAATCTTAAAAATACAAATCCTATTTTATTCAAATCTTTACTACTGAAGAAATTATCCAATTTACCGTATCTTTTATTGACAATACGTGATAAAATTACAATTTATCTACCTGGAAACGTCTTTTCAAGATCTTATAGAAGGTCTAAAACTTTTACAGATGATGGATCTATTTATATCTTTGAAATCTCTCCTCATGACGGCCATGTAATATGGAGAAATGGCTTAGATTATAAAATCTTTGAAAGCTTTTCCAATTTTATAAATACTACAATTTAATTACTATGTGCTTTCTTTTTCTTTTTTTTTCTTTTTCTATTTCTTTTATTTGATTAATATTTATTTATAATTCCTTTAAATACCCTTGCTGAATCAATCTTTCAACATCAACCCTTCTAACAAAAAATTGTGAATCTTTAGCAAGATTGAAAACGCCATATTCAGTCATGATTTCACCCGCATCTTTTAAAACTCTGACATCAATGAAAACATCATTTGGTGGTTCCAAATCTCCACCTAAATCTATTTCTGACATAACCCCTTTAACACCACTTACTAAGGAAACATATTTCTCTAAATAAATTCTCTCATGATGTGATAAATCTGAAAGTTGTTCTGAACTTAATTCAACGTTATCCCAAACTAACTGATCTAATCTACGTAATCTTGCCATTTCATATGCCATTAAACACCTTTTATTTTGACTTACAAATAAATTTCTAACATATTCAGGTAAATTATCTAAGGTATGTTGAACTTCTTCATCATATTGTTTCATATCAGCATCATTATCTCCATCTTTATTGTAATTATTTGGTGAATTATTTGTTGATGAAGATAAAAAATGTCTATTACTACTATGAAGAGGTGTATTTAGATTGGAAGTTGCCCTAGATGATGATGGTATACCATTTCTGTTCGTTATATCTGTTTCCTGTGTTAATATGTTTCCTTCTTCCGATATTTCATTCAATTTTTGCAATTCGTTACATTCACTTATAACTGACTGTACAAGATCCCCTTCATAAAGTGGAATTTTATCTAATGTATTTGCTCTTTTTGCGGCATGGATCAATTTGATACCTGCATCACCGTACATCTCTATAGCTTAATGATATAAAAAGGAAACAAAGATTTGCATATGTAAAAGAAAGAGTTCATGTTTTCAACACGTAAAATTATGACCAATTATAAAATTATGACAATTGAAAACATACGCGTAAAAGTTCACATTAAACTTTCTCTTTTTAACAACATTATTTACTATCAAACCTGGTATTTTATAGTTTTGACTAGCAAACCATGGCCACATATGGTAGAATTAAAAGGAATGCTTCTATAAAAAGGAAGTTTACCTTATCACCCACAAAACATTCATTAAAAGAGTTCGATAGTGAACTTTCGTCATCACAAACAAGTTTATTTTCATCTATTACAAATAGCGGTATAGATTCATGTCCAATTGAGACAAATAATACAGAATTATCAGTAGAAACAAAAGATTTGTCATGTGTCGAAAATCTATCGATTTTAAATGATCAACCAAGCTCACCGATATCAAAACCTGTTAAAACCTCACAATTGAATTCATTATTTGCAAATTTTGAACAATTAGAGAATGATAATTATTCAGGTAAACGACAGAAAAAAGTGAACAGTAAGAAAACTACAATTTTTTCCAATAAAAAGGAAACAAAATTGGATATATTCAGCAATGAAGAATTGATAGAATTCCCTGATGATCAAATTTCATCTGAAATTTCCTTATCGTTAAATAACCTAAACACCAGATTATCTGAACTTCAATCTAAAATTGATGTAGATAATAATCAAACCCCTTGTGATGAAATCCATTCAATAAGATTCTCTACTGAAAATCCTTTTAGAAGGTCAAAAAATAGAAACTATGGAGGCACAAGAACATTTAAGCTTGAATCGCATGCACTTTCAGAAGAAGATGATGATATAGAAGATTTTAATGAAAAGGAAATTGTAAATACTTCACCAGCAAATACTAATAAATGTAAATCTTTGGAAGAATTGAGACTGTCCAATACATTAGATAATCTTAAATTTGATTATGAAATGACAATAAATAATATCGATTATGAACTATCTAAAAATAAATTAGATGATTCAAAATTACTTCTTCTTAAACTGGAATTATACAATAAAATTAAATCTGATAATGCCTTTTACTCATATACACAAAATTATATCAATAACAAGGGCCAAAATGATCTTCAAAAGACATTATCTAGCCTTTTGAAACACAGTAAAAAAGGTATATTAATAAATTTTCAATTGATTTCATATTTTAAAATTACAGATCTCAAAGGATTAGACATTATAATGCAAATGGAAGCTTTCAACAAAGACAATATAACTTTAAAACAGTATGCGAATGAAAACTTAAAGCTCAATGGAAAGTTGATGGATGCTATTGTAAAAGACTGGGTGAAACTTTCAGAAGATACATCAGTTAATGATATAATACTTGAAATGCTACTTGCTTCGAACAAATCTTTATTATTTAACTTGAATGATAAAGAAAAAAATGTTATATTGAAATTTCTTTCATTATGCTTGGATTCCACTAATGCAACCTTAATATTAAAATCATTAAAATTTCTAAAGGAATATATCCTAAAAATGAAATTTTTTGATAATCTAGATATTATCAAAAAAGTGACATCATTACTGACAGTCGATACATATGCTGGTGACATAACGTTGAACTCTCTTCTTGAATGTAGCATATTAATTTTATGCAATAATAATTTACCAAATAGCAAGAAAAACGTCAATGATATCATGTTCCAACTTCCAGTATGGAATAAGCTCTGGTCAATAGTTGATCAAAATAATGTAATTGATCCAAATATATCTCTATCAATTGTATGTGAAAATCAATGTTTATTTGCACTTGGATATCTTTTCAGCTTTCGAAATTTTGATCACAACATAAATGAGATTTTCAATTTATCCACATTAATAAAATTAATGGATTTTGTCTCATCAAATATTGAAAACAGAAGATTTACTTTGCTACAAATTCACTGTCTTGGCTATTTTGGATTTATTTCATATTATTTTTTAACAAAAGTGAAAGTTATGAATAACAAAAGAAAATTACAAATAAAATTCATCTTAGAAAAATATTTAGCGTCGGAGTATACATCTAACGAAAATTTAAACAAAGAAATAAATTCAATAATACAATTAATATAATTAATTCAATATAAATATAAATATGTATACATACATGTAATATGTATATAATTTCTATAAACTTAAATTAAAACTAAGCAAAGTTAAACTCGTCATTTTGTGACTTCACAGCTAATCTGGCTAACCTAAACATTTTATTCTTAGCACTTTCCTTTCTTTTACTTTCATCACCGGCAACGTTACTATTGGTTGCTAATTTCTTAGGTGCTTCTCTCAAACCAAAAGCTTTTGCTAAATGACCCAAATGAATCTGTTTAACATTAAAACAATCTCTTTCTGTTGATAAGTGAGTAGCATATGCTCTAACATGACTAATAAATGCATCAGTTGCAATTTCCAATGCTCTTTTATCCTCCAATAACCATTTCTCTAGATTTAATTGATAAGTAGTTGCATACATATCCCAAGAACCCTCTCTATTGAATTTGTTACCTTTTCTCTTTATAGATTCATCACCATTAGCAGAATTTTCATCATCTTTATGACCAAAAGCTTTTGTAAGTATATCTTCATAAGTTATAAATTTTAGGTTATCACCGTGCATTGGTAAAATTTTTTCGATATATTTTTCTTCATTTCCAGGCATTAAGAAAAGAATTGAATGACCAGTTTTACCAAGTCTTGCAGTTCTACCAACACGATGAAGATGATCTGCAACACAAAATGGTGGATCATATTCAACAACATAATCGATTGCAGGTAAATCTAAACCACGAGAAGCAACATCTGTACATAATAAAATAGCATTATGTGAATTATCATTTGCAAATTGATTTAGTGTTGCAGTACGAGTTTGTTGTGAAAGTGAACCATGCAATTTATAAATAATTGTATTTGGTGAGATATTTGGTGATGTCATTGCAGTTATACTACCTAATAAACCTTCTTCATCATCTTCACTATCATCATCACGATCATCATCGTCCTTATCATGATAATCATTATTACTTTTTTCTCTTGTTTTATTATTTTCTCCATCTTTTAAAATTTTATTATCTCTGGTACCCTTTCTTTCTTTACCATTTTTTCTATCTCTTTCCCTTTCTTTATCTCTTTTTAATTTTAATTTTTTCAAAACTTCCATTCTTTCTCTGTCAACTCTCAATCTTTTTCCATCTTTTGTTAAGGCAATAAAATGAAAATCAACAGAATGAGAACAACTTAAAAATACAACTGTTTTTGTAAAATTTTCCTTTTTGGTTAGATTCATTAATTCACCACTTAAAGTTGTAAATCTTAATTTTGGTGGTACAACAACAACTTCTTGAATTAATTGATCTGGTGCTTTCATATGATAATCTAATTCAGCATTACCATCATTTGAATTTGCACTTATAATTTCAGGATTATTAAGAGCTATTTCACCTAATTTTTTAACATTACCTTTTAAAGTTGCAGAACATAAAATACTTACTCTTCTTGGTGGTAAAACATCCTCCAAAGGACCTAAACAGCTATTGTCTCTATAATCTTTTTGTAATTTATTTATAATTTTAGAAATTGATTCTTCAAAACCTAATTCAATTAATCTATCACCTTCATCAAGAATTAAATAACGAACTTTAGATAAATCTAAAGATTGTGTATTTTCGATATGATCAACAAGTCTACCAGGTGTTGCAACTAATATATTAATACCTTTTCTTAATCTAGCCTTTTCAGATTTCTTCTTTTCACCACCAATAACAATACCTGGGATAATCCAATTACAAGCCTTTTGACAAAGGTTATTTTCAATAAATGTATAAATTTGCTGTGCTAATTCACGAGTTGGTGTTAATATAAGGGCAAATATACCACTTTGTCTATTTATCTTACCATTTGCAGATAATAACATATTAAGAATTGGTAAAGTGAATGCCATTGTTTTACCTGAACCAGTTTGAGCTTGCATAAACATATCACGAGGTTGAGGTGGGAATGGATTTGTCCTTGTTCTTTTATGACCAAACGAAATAAGTTTTGGTATTGCTAATCTTTGAATTTTGGTTGGTTTTAAAAATTTTGAATCGTTTAAACATTTTACTAAATTATCATGAAGTCCCAATGCCTTAAAATCTGCATTAGGATCATTAAATATTGGTGCATTTGATGGTGTTAATTTTGTTTCATCAATTTCTTTATTATAATCACGTTTTTGAACTTCAGGATTTGCAGTAAATAATGAAGATACAATCGAATTTGAATCTGTTTTAATAGTTGAGTCAAGTTTTGGTTTTTTATTGATAGTATCATCACTTTCGGTTGTTTCGTTATCTCTCTTTTTAGTTCTTGGCAAAATAGGAGTATCATTAACACCAGAAGGGCCTGAAACATTCTTTTTTGGTTTATTGTTTCTTCCCATTAATTCCAATTGTGTTTTTCTCCTATCTGCCCATCTACCACCTTTAACCTTTACGGATGTCTTTTTACCCTTTTTAACGGATGCAGCAGCATCATTTGTGCTTGGCATGGCAAAATTCAAAAGCATCCCATCATCGTTATCGGTCATTATTACTTGCTAATCAAATATTTCCAATTTTTATAAGTTAGATTGATTATTTCTGAAATAAATGCTTAAAGTAATTGTTAAACTGAAAAGTTTTAAAAAGAAAAAGATCAAACGAAAAAAAAAATAAAAAAAAAATAAAAAATAAAAAAAAATAAAAAATTCAAAAAAAACATGTTGCACAGCCATAGTTTAGTACTCTTTTTTTTTCCAAGTTTTTTCTGATTGAAAAAGGAAAATTTGCAATAAATGATAATTATTTAGAGGAGATCGATCTGATTTTGGAAAGAAAGAGTAGTTGTTATACATTTGGAAGTCCTAGTAAACCAGAAACAAACAGGCTGATATAGAGGAAGAAAATGTCGTCATTATTTGTTGCCGAAGAACAAGACACACCGCAAATTGAAGTTAAACTTGAACCTGGATTGACGAATGAATTGGATAATATCGAAGTGAAAAAAGAAATAACTGAAGAAACAGATGATACTACAAGTAATAATAAACCAGATATTCAGGACAAGAATGAAGATATTGAAATGAAATATTATGACGATGAAGAATCTGATTCAGATGAAGAAGATTTAGATGATCCAATTATCGATACAATTCCAGTTCATCTTAATGCTAATTTTAGTGAAAAGTCATTAGCTCCATTATTATTACAATTTCCAACTAAATCACGTTATTCACATTTAACAGAGAACAATATTAATGGATTAAATAAATTAAAAATAAAGCCAGAATCAGGAGTTGTTGAATTACGTTTACCATTAAATACTAATAATTTTTTCAGTGAAACTGTTAGTGAAAAATATAATATTCAAGAACAAATTTTAAGAGGCGTTATAATTCACGATGAACCAATTGGTAAAGAATCTGATGGAACGATTCATTCAGTTTCAATTATTGAAAAAAACAATTCAAAGGATAAAGATAATGATAAAATTAAGAAAGAAAAGAAAATTACTGCAAGTCAATTTGTTAATTCTAATTCAAATAACAATTCATTATCAAATATTCGTACTCAACCTGGATCTGTTGGTGGTAGTCGATACTTAATTGGAGTTCAAGATAAAGAAGGTCAATTACATTTAACACCATTATCTGATACATGTATGTTACGTCCACATTTTACATATATTGATCAAGCTAAAATGAGTAAATTAGAACGTGAACGTGAATTACAACGTGAAAATAACAATGAAAACTCAAGTAATAATACTAATAATAATAGTAATAATAATAATAATAATAATAATAATAATAATAATAATAATAATAATAATAATAATAATACTGATGATAATCAAAGAAAGAAAAATGTTAGCGTTGTTACAATGAGTGCAAAAAGTACAAAGGAGAATATACCAAGGTTAGGTGGTGCATTATTAAGTGCAAAATTAGAGAATGAAGAAGAAGGAAGGGAATTTAATGTTTTACCAAGTGATGAAGAATTTATTAAATCACATTTTATTGAAACATCAGGGGATGTATTAAATTCGAAACTTTCACAACAAGAATATCTTGATTTATTATTAAATCAAACAAAATTATAAATAATTATAATATATGTATAATAATAAACTATTTTTTAATCTTTTTTTTTCTTAACCCTTTTTAAATCATTAATAAATAGTTTTTAAATAATAAATAAAAATATAGACAAAATTTATATACATAATATGTAAAATTATTTAATCGAAATTAATTATTAGATAAAAATTTACATATATATATTATTGTAGAAAATTTGATAATTTAAAATATCAATTTTTTTTATTTTTTACCTAATTCAACAACTTTTTCAGCTGCTTTATCTAAATCTTCTTCAAGGTATAATTTCAAACCTGAATCTTCAATCATTTTCTTTGCAATTGTATAGTTAGTACCTTGTAATCTAACAACGACAGGGATTTTTAAACCTAAGTTTTTAGTTGCTTGAATTAAACCATCAGCGACATAATCACATCTAACGATACCACCAAAGATATTAACAAAAATTGCTGAAACTTTCTTTTCAGTTAAAATTAATTCAAAAGCTTTTTCAATTGTTTCAGGAGTTGCAGCACCACCAACATCTAAGAAATTTGCTGGTTCACCACCATAAAGTTTAACAACATCCATTGTTGCCATTGCTAAACCTGCACCATTAACAAGACAACCGATATTACCATTTAATTTAATAAAATTTAAACCATATTTTGAAGCTTTAACTTCATCAGGATCTTCTTGAGTTGGATCTCTCCAAGAGAAAACTTCCTTTTGTCTAAATGCTGCATTATCATCAAAATTAAATTTTGCATCCATACACATAACTTCATGTTCTTTAGTTTCAGATAATGGATTAATTTCAATTTGAGTTGCATCTTTATCTTTAAAAATTTTATATAAAGTTTGAATTGTCTTTGCAGCTTTTGGAATTGCATCTGGTGTAAATTTTAAACCTGAAGCAATTTTAGTTGCTAATTCATCAGAAACACCTTGATCTATATCAACAGGGAATTTTTTAATTGCATCAGGATTTTTCTTTGCAACACCTTCAATATCCATACCACCTTCAGATGAAGCAATTATCATTGTTGATTGATTTTTTCTATCCATAACAATTGATAAATAAGCTTCTTGTAATGCATATTTTCTTTCAACAACATAAACAGCAGTTACAATTTTACCAGCTGCACCAGTTTGTTTTGTAATTAATTTATGATTTAACATTTTTTCAGCTAAATCTCTTGCTTCTTCAGGAGTTTCAATTAATCTAACACCTGATTGTAAACCATTATCAAAATGACCTTTACCTCTACCACCAGTTAAAGCTTGAGCTTTAATAACCATTTCATTTGTATTTAAATCTTTTGCAGCTTTATAAGCTTCTTCTGGAGTTCTAGCAGCTTCACCACGTGGTGCACCTACACCATAAGATTTAAGAAGTGCAGCAGATCTAAATTCATGAATTGATAAATTTCTTACTTGTTGAGCAGACTATAATAATATCAATTGATAATGTTAGTAAAATTGAAATATTATATATAAAAATATAAATATAAAAAATTTTAATTATGAAAAATACATACTTTTTTGATAAGTGATTTATTTATGGTTTTTGAAAACATTGCGTATGTTACTGAATTGAATTGAATTGGGGGGTTAATTAAATAAAGAGATATCAGAAGAGAAGGAAAAGGAGAAGAAAAGAGAAGAGAAGAGGAGTAAATAAAAAGACTAAAAAGAGTAAAAGAAATAGAGGTAAGAAGAGAAGACAACAACAACAAAAATAGGAGGAAGAAGAAGAAGAAGAGACAACATCTGTTATCATCAACAATATAATCAAATAATGACGATATAGTTAAAATAACAATCAACACCACCATCAAAGACAACTTCAACACATCACCACCATAATATATTATAATATAATATAATATTGCCCTCCCCACACAAACTGCAACAACCACGTATGACCAACTCGGATGTCGTTCACCGATCCGCCGAACCTGATGCGTTTTTTGTTACTGTGCGTTTTCAGCGGTTTGTTATCCCACAATTTAACAACTTAACAATTTAAATATTTAAATATTTAAATATTTAAATATTTTTTTTTTTTTTAAAACGATCCACTCTCTTCCGCTGGTCCTTTGATTTAATTAATTAATTAATTTTTTTATTTTTTTATTTTTTTATTTATTTTTATTATCCGATATTGTCGCGACAATCACACTGTCGTAAAGGCATCATGAATTGTTGTTTAAATCCCTGCCAAATAATTCACTCCACCAAATAACACAATTATAATCAATTTTAATTACTTCATTATCATCATTATAATCTTTATTAATAAATTCATTCTCTCTACTTTTAAAATAATCCCATACACTTGTACATCTTTCATTTAATTTAAAATCATATTTATCCTTTTCTTTATTAATTAAAAATGTACCATATTGACATGAATATAAATGATAAACTAACCTTCTTAAAAATCTTTCATTAAATTCAAATTTATTAGGATTTTGAATTAAAATTTGATAAATACAATCTAAAAATTGTTGAAAAATTGGACTTTCAAATTTCATATTTTGTTGATTTTTAAATCTTTGATTTAAATTTTTAATCTTTTGAAAATTACCTTCTTCTGTATTATTAAAAAATTTACTACAATCTTTTTGTAAATTACCACATCTTTCATTAAATCTATGACCAAATGAAATCCATTCTTTTTCAATTAAAATTATAAATCCTTTTAATGTCCTAAAAAATGGATCAATACAAATTTCAATTAATGAACAAATTTGTGTTGTACGATCCCATCCATCAGAGCAATGAATTATTAAATTAACATTTTCATTATTTAATTTATTAATTAATAAATTAGTAGCTTTTAAAATTTTAATTAAATGATCTAACCAATTACTTTTATTTAAATTATCTTTATTAATTTTAATTTTTTGATTATTAATATCACTATCCCTTAATAGTAATTTAATTTTATTTAAACTATCCCTCATTACATGAATATTTTCAATATTTAAAAAAATTTTTTTATTATTTTCACCATAATATTCCATAATTTCTGTACCTGCACCTAATGCAACTTGTGCCATTGCATTAGTAATTGGCCTTGCATCAACAATTAAATTTTGTAAATTATTAGATTTATTAGTTTTAAAAATTTCTTGAATTAAATTCTCATCTTGAATTGATCTATTTTGTTTAATTCCAACTAATGGTTGTGAACATCTAATTATACAACATCCATTTTTTTTATAATAATATGTTAATGTAGGAAATCGATTCTTTGATCTAAAATTAACACTATATTTAAGCATTGTATCTGATATACTTTTAGGTATAATTAATTCCTTTGGATATGATAAACATAATTCATAATTCTTATTTAATTCAGTTATCCTCCATTGATTTGATCCAATTGTTATCTCATTTTCATTAATATTATTATCAAAATTTAAACCTTGCCTTTCAAATTCTTTTTTAACATTATAATCATTCCAACTATTAAATTGAGTTTCAATCTTAATCGGTTGATAAATAAATGCATAAAGTTTCTCAATATTATCAATACATGTTAATTTTAACATTGTATCAAATACATCATTACATTTAAGTATATTCTTAAAATCAAATGATATATAATTAAAATCACGAAATTGAATTCTTAATGATGCACCCCTACATAATCTCCTTTGTTTACTTTCAATTTCATATTGTCTTTTTTCAATACTCATTTCTAATTTATTATGATCTTTAATACCATCACCTTCATCTTTTAATGTTAATTGAATCATATTATTCTTTAAATCATCATATGTTTCATCTTTTTCAATTTCTTTCTTATCCTTACCAAATGATAATACATTACCAAATCCAAGTCCATTAGTTAATGAATTAGTTAATTCTGTAGCTGTTGTTGCTAATGTTGATGATTTAATTGATTCTGCAAATCCATTCTCATTATTACTAAATCCATTGATATTATTATAATAATTAAAATTAGTTTTATCATTATTTGAATTAATTATATTACCATTAGAATCAATAGATTGTGGATCAATTTGATATAATAATGCAGAACCTCTATTAAAATCAACCCTTTCAATCATTGGATAACAAAACCATAATTCAGATGGCCTCTTCTTTATTGTTTGTCCATTGAAATTTGTTTCTTCAGAATTAATAGTAAAAATTATATGATGTGTTGTCAAATGTAATGTACCATTATATTTCTCTCCTCGACGATACATTATCACATCATCAACTTTAGTTACTTTAAGATATTCCATGGTGTTTGTGTATATTTAAATCAATTTTCTTTATATATATATTTATCTATTTATCTATATTTATCTATATTTTATCGTTTTGCTTTATATAATTTGTTTAATCAATCTATTTAAAATACTTAATCGTTAATGTGTTCAATCTTCCTCATCATATAAATTAAAATAGTACTAAAAAATAATAGTGCGGATATTATTTACTCTGTTTTGCCGGTTATCGGTATATCATCATCACCAATTCTTTCATTTTATTTCTCTGCATCTCCAACACCATCTACCCATTTCTTTGCTATATCATCACTCAACTTATCCTTTTTATTTTTCCACTTACCCATAGACCAAAAGTTATATTCTTTAAATTGTGGAGCATCCTTTCTTTGTGTATGAGTACCTGAATCTAAATTTTCTTCATTATCCTTTTCATCAATTTCATTAATTTCTTTTCTAAATTTTTCATTTTCATTTTCATTTTCATTTTCAACTTTATTAACTTCCCATGCTTTGATACTATCATGCAATGGAACCCAATTATTCAATCTCCACCTTGTAGAATATGTCATTTCATTAATTCGACTAACAGCTCTTTTATATGCAAACATTTCATCTTCACCAGTAAATTTCTTCATATCTGTAAAATTCTTTTTTAAATCTTCTTCACCTTGTGAAATATTATAATTTTGATTATTATCTTCATAAGTTGCAAAATTTGGTCTATATGGATTTGACATATCAATTTCTGTTTTTGCAAACATTTCTAAATTTTGAACATCAACTGTATCAGTTTCCATACCATGATTGGTTTTTGCTTCATTTAAACAAATTGGATTTGGTCCATCTTCTAATGGTGTACATTTAAATCTAGTTGGTGAATCATCTTTAATATCAGGGAAAAATAAATTATTTGGATCAGTTTCAACTTTAATAATTAAATTACATCTTGAATCATAAATTGCATCAATAAATGTAATTAATCTACGAGCATGATTCTTCATTTTAACTGATAAAATTGGTACATTATCAATTATAATAGTTGGATATTTAGTTGCAATTGATATAAAATCTCCTGGTCCATATGCAGAATCTTTAACTATATCTTCAAAATCAAAATATGCAACAGATTGACCATTTGCTTTAGGTATAATTATATCTCTTCCATAACTTTTGAATGGTACAACATTATTATCACAATTCTTTAAATCAATAAATTTACTAATTAAATTATGCCATTTTAATTCTGAATCTTTTTCATTTTTTAAAATTAACCATTTTTCATTTGCAATATCACTATCTTTTAAATTTGTTCTATAATCATTTTCACTTTGCATATCCCAAACATCACATCTTGCTCTTAAAATTTTTTCAAAACTACCCATTGTTGATTTATTAACAGATCCAGAATACAATTCTTCAGGTAATCTATTACTACTTGCAACTAAAACACCGCCTAATTTAAAATAATAAACAAATAATATATTGATAATTTTAGCAGATGCAATATCTGGTAACATAAATTCATCTAATATCAAAACATGACACTTTTCAATTAATCTAGCTGCAACTTCAAATAAAACAAATTCATTTTCATAATTTAATAATGGATGATTAGCTTGCATAAAATTATCTCTCTTTCTTGTTGAAATACTTTCAATTTCTTTCATAACCCATTGAATGAAAACTAACCAATGAATTCTCCATTTACTTTCAATTGGTAAAGAATCTGCAAAAATATCCATTAACATTGTTTTACCACATCCAACTTCTCCATTAATTAATAAACCTTTTGGTATATCTTTAAATTCGGTTGATGTCAGTTCGTCATAATCATTTAAAACTTTAATTAATTCTGTTCTTAATTTTGTATTTTCACGTTCACGAAACCAATTGATTGTATATCCAAATAAAACTCCTTTTTTATCAAATTGTTGTTTATTATATCTAATTTCAAGTTCTCTAACTAATCTATTAATTTTAACAGCTGTTAAATCTGGTTTATAAGTTTGTAATTTTTGAGATAATTCTCTCAATTTTTTAATAAGTGCTAATTGGTGTGGATCAGAATCAATTTGTTTCTCATATATCAATTGTTTATAAACTAAATAAGGATCTGTAATAGAAAGTGCAGTAATTGGTTTATTCTCAGATGGTTTGTTAGTTTCATCAACAGGTTTTGGAACTTGAATTGATCTATTTGTACCGAGTATACCGGAATTTATAGATGTCGATTGATATCTATTAAATTTAAGTTTATTTTGTAATATTTTTTTATTCTTAGTAACAATTTTCAACATGGTGTCCTTTTAAATCAGTACTGATAATTAAAAAACTATTAAAGATATTAAATTTAACTGGTATAAATAACGGACTTTTGTCTAATATTGATCAAGCAAATTCGACATTTTACCGGGTGGATTTAGCGGTGTTAAAAAAAAGTCACCTTCATTGACACAATATTCGGAAATCACAAAGAAAAAAGGAAACTTTGGGATAAGATACTTCCCAAAATCTTGATATTATTATCAAAAGTTTACTCAAGACAATACTATTATTTTAAAAATTACACTAAGAGATCTTCAGAAATTTAATTTATTAAATTAATTATATATATGTTTATGAAATACAGAATGATCTTTCAATTAATTAAATTGATGACTCTTATTAATTGAATATTCAACGTCTATTTATCTATATATACATATATAGTTTTGAAATGTTAACTGTAAGCTTTTTATATTGGAATTAATTAATTCACTAATTGATTGATTGATTGATTGATTGATTGATTGATTGTTTTATAATTGAATTGTATTTTGTCTTTTTATTACTGATATTTGACATATACAGAATAAAAAGAAAGCAGCATATAATGCAATTGCACCTAAAATTGTCTTTGCAACTCCTTTACCATCACTTGGAGATGTTATTGATCCCATCATGGTTTCATGACTTGTGTAAAATAAACCTGCAATAACAGATAAAATAACAACACCAAATGCTGACACGACTGTACAAAACCAAGCTTGAGCTGGCTAAAATAGAGTAATATGTAAATTTATAAGAAGTTATTAAAATTGTGTTAGTATAATTTATTTAATTAACAAAATAAAAATGAATAACTCTTATTGAAACCGACAAAAAGAGTAGATAAGAAGGTCATAAAAATTGATAAATATCCATCCCATTAAATGTAATTCTCCTCCCTTGATTCAAACCATTTCAATCAACTTACAGAAACAACAGCTTTCATATTGTCTAATATCCAAATCTGATCACTTGTAAAACAGAAATAGGAAGTTATTTCTTCTGTAACACCACATATAAGTTTTGATAATGTACATCGTATCAGAGTGCAGCAATATAAATTATTCATGATGCCACTCAATAAAAAGTGCTGCCTTTTTTTCTCACACAGTTTACAATTGTGGGAAAACCGTAGTTAATAAAAAGAATATATCTAGTATACAACCACGACAGATAATATGTTGTGTGCTTATGTCAGCATCAACATGTTTTCTCTAATTGTCTTTTCAGACTTTCTGTTTTTCACATTTTACTTAATATACTAAAAATCAATCATTATATATATATATAAACTAAAATACAGCTGATACCCAATAAAGATTAATCTAATTATTTCATCTATTCCTTACCTTTAACTTGCAATCTTGCCTTTTTTCTTAATCTTTCTACTTCTTCACTATCTCGTTGATGACTTTTTTCAACAACTAAATCACGTAATAATCTATTCTCCATTTCTAATTGTTGTATACGTGCTTGTAATGCATTTGCAACTTCTTTTGCTTCTAACAAATTCTTTTCCATTTCTTGTTCTTTAAGTTTCTTCTTTTGCCTGAATCTAACAGATGCAGTACCTTTTGCACTCCTTACAGGTTCCGTGTTAGAATTAGCATTAGCACTAGCACTAGCATTAGAATTAGAATTAGAATTGGAATTAGACGTGGAATTTTCATTTATTATATCTTTACTTTCCTTTTTAATTATAGTTGTATTATTTACAGTTGTACTTGAAGTTGTGGAAATACTTTTAGATATTTGTTTAGGTATTTGAGATGTGGAATTTGATATAGATAAACTAGTTGGAATTTTACTATTATTGCTATTACTACCATTACTGCTACTTGGACTAAATGATGATGTGCTTCTTCTAACTATTGGTTCTGATGTTGTTTTGTTCATATCTAAAACAGAATTCTTAAATGTTAATATTTGCTTTTTACTACTTGTAGGTGGTGTATGATTAGATGTAATATTGTTATTATTATTAGTGGTGGTGTTAGTAGTTGTATTATTGGTATTCGTATTTATAATTGGAGAACTGGCTGTTGGTGTATTTCCTAAAGAAGAAACAGTGGTTGAACCATTTCCTTGAATTTGGTTACTTAGTAACGTTTGTAAATTGAAATTTTGCTGCTGTTGTTGTTGCTGTTGTTGTAATTGTAATATTATACTAATTAAATTATTTTGATTATCAACGTTTTGCAACGGTAATCCTGAACTATTGGTATTAGTTGCATTCCCGTTACCACCTAATAAAGCTAATAAAGGAGCTAAATTATTTTGTGGCTGAATTTGTGGAGGTGGAGCTTGTTGTCCTAATAATGATTGTGTTAATAGATTTATTAATAAATTATTTATATTATTTGGTTGGTTCGCCTGTTGTTGTTGCTGTTGTTGTTGCTGTTGTTGTTGTTGCTGTTGTTGTTGCTGATTAGTATTATTATTAGTATTATTATTAGTATTTGTGAATGATTGTTGTAATAATGAAAATTTTTGAGGAGGAGTTGGCTGAGTTGGTGATTGAGAATATTGAGAAAGTTGGGTGGTACCATCTGGAGATGGTTTATTAACAAAGTTATCATTTTTATGAGATGCAACCAAACTTGCAAGAGCATCAATTTGAGATTGTGAAAGTCCAGCGGCGGCTAAAGTATTTTGAGCACCTGGTGGAACTTGTACTTTTTTAGTTTCGATACTATCTATAGAACTTGCCACTGTATTTGTTGAAGTAGCAGTTTTTACTCTGCTATTTGACCTATCAAATAAATCAGATGATGTACTTGTATTGTTACTCCTATTACGACTTAAATTGTTATTATTATTATCATTATTATTATTTTTATTATTATTATTATTATTATTATTATTATTATTATTATTATTATTATTATTATTGTTGTTGTTGTTGTTATTTATAATACTAGTTGGTGAGGTATTTAGATTATTAGAAGTTGTATTGACATTTGAATTCGAGTTTCCTAATAGTTCATGTATGGTAGATGGTATTGTAGACATATGTTGACTCATTGATTCTTGATAAGTGAACTTTTGTTTTGAATTACTATACCTTTGAGATAAGTTTTGATAATGTGTTTGCGGAATAGGACTTGAAACAGACGATATTTCAGCTGGTGAAATTTGGTCAAAAGAAGCTTGAGCAAATGATAATAAATGATTATCATTTAAGTGATGATGGTTATTATTACTATTATTATTAATATTATTATTTGTGTTTCTAATATTAGATTTATTATCATTAGCACTTTTGTTGCTATTATTGTTATTATTATTGTTATTATTATTGTTATTATTATTATTATTGTTATTATGATCATCATTATGACTTGAAGATGATTGTTTTGGTTTATCTTCATCAGGGAAGATGAATGTATCATTTGCAAAAGCAGCTAATTCTCTTTGTAACTGGTCATCAAAGTTATCATTTTGAGTACTTGGTGATTCGGTTTGTTGAAAGAATGTATCAATATAAACCAACTGTTCAAGTAATGCCATTGGCGTATCATCAGTATTTGAGTTCTCTGGATCCATATTATTATAATTATTATTATTATAAGTATTATTATTATTATTATTATTATTATTATTATTATTATTATTATTATTATTATTATTATTATTATTATTATTATTATTATTATTATTATTATTATTATTATTATTATTATTATTAACTATATTATTATTATTGTTATTTAAATCAGATGTAGCGTCCGTATTGGAAAGATTCTTATTCAGATTTAATCCAAGATGGTCGGACATTTGATCACGCTATTACTGGTTGAAATTTCAATAAGAGGGAATGGTTTTATAGAGTTAGAATAAAAATAATATGAATATGAAAGGAAGAAAATAGACAGTTATAGAAGTGAAATGTGTGTAGAATATTTTTTATAGATATTACTGAGTTTTTAATTAAAATGAAAGGATATCTATATCAACAGTACAGTAAACTTATCAAAATCATCTTCATCAGTATTAAATAATAATATTACATAGTATAATTATTTTTATCACATAGTAAATTAATATGTAAGCGAAAAAAATAGCACGAATTTTAGTAAACAAAGCAACAAAACTGTGTAAAAAAAAAGTTTAAAAAAAAAGGCAAGAAAAATTGAATAGCCACAATTAAGAAAAAAAAAGAGAAAGATTTGGATTTCAATTTTTATTTATTAATTTATTTATTTATTTATTTTATATGCTATAAAATATTTTTGTGTTAGATCATCATAAGCCTGCCGGATGCAGTTTAACAATGTCACGTGTTTTCCCGAAACAGCACGTGCGATTGCGCTATATCCACCATTTCTTTTAAACCGCTTGCGCCACATCACCTGTCCATTGTATACCACACCAGCCACCTATCTCCACAGCCATGTCACGTGCAGCCCGGACTTTCTCAATTGGTATACCACTATTAATTGCACCTTTTAAATGACCTTTAAGTTGAGGATTAACATCTTGTGGTACAAGTGATGCAATTACTACAAGTGATGTTTCACTTGGAGTTAAAATCTGATTAAATGAAAGTAATGGGGAATAAACATTTTCAATTGTATATGTCCATAAATCAGGATATGAACTTGACATTTGATTTGTCACTCTTGAACTTATCTTTGTATAAACTTTATCCCAATATTCTTTTCCTCTTTTTTGAACTAATTGATATTGTTCCCATGATTTAATTTCTTCTCTATTAGTTTTATTTATTTCTGATCTAAAATCTAATGGTGTGTTATCCTTTAAAATCATCATAGAGTTAATAGCTTTTGGTAATCCTGATAATGCAGCTGTCTTTAGTACACTTTCACGAATTTTATCAGTGGTTTTAAAATATTCGGATTTATTGATTTCATTATTCAATTTTTTATATGGATTAAAATTCATATCTTTACCTGTAGCTTTTATATCTGCATATTTATCAACAATCTTGGTAACTTTATCATATAATAATTTATTTGGTGTCTCTTTCATATTTTTGGTATGCATTGCATAATGATAAAGTTTAGGTATTTCGTTTGGTTTATTACAAACCGTAAATGTAACTGTCGCAATTAAATACCATGAATCATTTAAATGTTCCCATGTTGCTAATTTTTGTAATCTTTGTGCATTTAATATCATTGTTATTTTTAACCTCAAAATAATATTGATAGTTGAATTATTGATATTGAAAAAAAAAAAGAAAGAAAATGCTTATTAAATTATGCCAAACCTACATTTTTTTATCAATTTCCATGTCTTCACAATTACGCGATTTGGTAAGTAGTATACTCTATATTTTGCCTCTACTAGCTTTCTGAATTTCATTTACAGATTATATATCAAAAGCTTCAAAACAACAAATATATTGTCCGAAAAAATAAATATAAATCATGAATAATTAAATATAAAGATTTTTAACAAATATTGATGTTACTATTTATTGTTATTTAAGAAAATCTGCATTCTTTAGTTCAGCTACTAAAGTTAAAACTTTCCCTGTTTTGTAATAAGATTCAACATTTTCAACAACCAATTCTTCCATTGATCTAATGGTTTCTACTGTTGATGTGCCCATATGTGGTAATGAAGTAACGTTTGGTAATGAAACAAAGTCCATATCAACGAAAGGTTCATTTTCGAAAACATCAGATCCATAACCATGTATTTTACCACTTAATAAACCTTCTTTAATTGCAGATTCATCAACTACTGGTCCTCTTGCAGTATTAACAATAACAACACCATCTTTCATTTTACTAATTAGTTCCTTATTAATTACATGATAAGTATTTGAATTTAATGGTATATTAATTGATATGACATCACTTTGAATAATTAACTCTTCAATAGTTGAACAATATTCACAACCTTTTTCAAGTTCTGGTGATAATTTACTTCTATTATAATAAACTATCTTTTTAACTCCAAAACCTGATAATCTATCTCTAATTGTTTGACCAATTCCACCCATACCAAGTATACCAATAACTTTATTCTGAATACAATTACCATAAGGTGTACCAGCAGCATTTATATTCTTTGACCAATTACCCTTAATTAAATTTTCATGACCTTGTTGAAAATTTCTTAAAGTTGATAAAATTAAGAAAACATTTGTATCAGCAGTTGCATCATTAACTTTACCAGGTACATTTGATAATTGTAATTTTAAATCTTTACATGCGTTGGCATCAACTTGATCATAACCTGACCCACAATGAGCAATACCTTTAACTTTAGTATTTTCTTTAATAATTTCTAACAATTCCCTATCAAATAAACCTGTTTGTTTAACTGATTGAAATGTACGTGCAATAAAATTAACATTTTTAAAGTCACCGTTTTTTAATTGTTTAATAAATTCACCTCTATCTTTAGCATCTGTTTCAATAATTTTAATATTATCACCACTTTCACCAAATTTATCCCAGATATCATTGGCGTATCTAATAGGCTGAAACCTTAAAACTGTGAAAACTTCTTTACCATCTACAAAACTCATGATTGGTTTAACAATCAAAATCAACAAATACCTGTTGGGAATTAACAGATAAATATCTATTTATATTAATAGAAGATGTTTTGTAAATTAGAGAAAGGAAACTATTTTGTATAAGAAAAATATTTTTAAATTTATCAACGTCCGACAGAACGTCGGGTATATATGCGTTAGATTCCGTCGTGACGCGGGAAATTGTTAATAATATGCAGCTAAAAACGGTAAACTTTGTAAAATCCCCGCAGTTCTTCAACATTTTCAGTTTCTTCGGATTATTGAAATGTTAAAGCGGTTATAGTACTTCCACCTTTACATTAAAAGGCTTTTAACGGATTAACAAGTATTCATATGATTAGAGATATCTATAAATAGATAAATAGATAAATAGATAAATAGATAAATATATAAATATATATATATATATATAGATAACAAAAAGATGTTGTTAGAACTTAAAATTTACCTTTTAATTCTGGTACAATGGTTAAAACTTTATTTGTGTTGATAAATTCTTCAACATTTTTAACAACAAATTCTTCCATTGCTTTCATTGTTTCAACAGTGTGGGTACCCATATGAGGTAAACAAGTAACATTTGGTAAATTAATAAGTTCTGTATCAACGTTTGGTTCATTTATCCATACATCAGCACCAAAAGCTCCAACTTTACCACTTTTTAAAGCAACTTTAAGTGCAGATTCATCAATAACTGGTCCCCTTGCTGTATTGACAATAACAACTCCATCTTTCATAATTTTCAATGATTCAGAATTAATTATATGCTTAGTATGTTTATTTAATGGTACACTAATACTGATAATATCTGAATTCTTGAATAATTTTTCAGCTGTTTTACAATAAATTGCACCTTTCTCAATATCTTTTGGTAATTGATTACGATTATGATATAATATTTTAGAAAATTTAAATGGAAGTAATCTATCCCTAATTGTTCTACCAATACCACCCATACCTAAAATACCTAAAACTTTCCCTTCAGGATCATTACCTATTGGTGTATCAGCACATTTTTTAGTTTTCCATAATCCTTTTTTCATATTTTCAGATGATAATTGAAAATTACGAATTGCCCCAATTAATAAATAAACTGCAGTATCTGCAGTTGCATCATCAACTAAGTTTGGCACATTTGATAATTGAATACCTAATTTACCACATTCAATTGCATCAACTTGATCATAACCTGCACCATTATGTGCAATACCTTTAACTTTTGTATATTTATTAATTAATTCAAGTAAATCTTTATCAACCATTCCTGTTTGTTTAAAACTTTCAAATGTTCTAGTAATAAATCCAACATCTGCATATTTACCTTGCTTTAACTCATTAATAAATTGATCTCTATTTGCTGCATTAGTTTCAATAATATTAACATCATATTTAGAGACTAAATCAGACCATGCTTTATCTGCAAATCTAGTTGGACCTAAACGAAGAATACTTAAATTTTTACTACTTGAGTAATTTCTAATTATATTTTTAACAAACATAAGCAATTAATAGATTAATTGATCAATGAATCATATATCACAGTATTGGATGAAAAATAAAATTATATAGTATAAACAAATAAAATTTAAAATCTACTATGAAATCAGTTAATTGAATGTGTAATAATAATCAATGGTATTTGATTAGTTACTAGTGTAATTTTATAAAGCGAGAATTCTTTATACGGCAAGACGGAAGTTTCCGTGTTTTCCTTTTATCCATCTTCCATTTGTAAATAAAACATTGAAAATAATTCAATTTCCATCTTAATTTACCTAACTGGTTGTCTATCAACTATCAACGAAGTGGATTCCATTCATAAATTCACTCCAATTAAAGTTATGATAATTATAAGAAAATCTCTTTTTTTCTGAGAATATGTGAAAATTGATGAAAGTTTCCAATATCGTAATTACTTGATTAGTTTTTCTTTTCCATTGTCCTTGAATGAATTTATATCTTGTAAACTGTTCTTAATATATTACAATCGTAGTATACGTTGTAAAACACGACAAATGCAATTTAAATTTATATAATGAATAAATTATCAAAATGCTGACGTAAGCCAGAAAATGTGTTTGAGTTTTTCAACATGAAAGTAAAATTCTTAAAACGGGAAAATAAATAAATAAGAAAAATATTATGTTAATATTACTATCTCTCTTTTTCTTTTATTTATACCATTTGCAGATTATTATTCATTGCCAAATTTAGATAGAGATATGGAAGAGAAATCTGTAAATTTTAAAACTTCTGTTCTTGGAACAAAACAATATTGGGATGACTTTTATAAATTAGAGCATAAAAATTTCTCAGAAAATCCAAATGATACAGGTGAATGTTGGTTTAATGAATCAAATGCAGAAGATAAAATGTGTGAATTTATTTTTGAAGAATTGACTGATTTGAAATCACCAAATGTTTGTGATTTAGGTACAGGAAATGGACATTTATTATTTCAACTCTATGAAGAAGGTCTTCGAGGGAATTTAATTGGTATTGATTACAGTGAAAAAAGTGTAGAATTTGCAACTGATATAGCAAAGGAAAAAAATTATGATGTTAAATTTGAAAAATCAGATTTATTATTTTCTAATGATAAATTTTTATTAAATCATCATGAATTTTTTGATTTAATACTTGATAAGGGTACTTTAGATGCAATTGCTTTAAATGATGAAAAATACGAAAATAATTTAACAGGTTTCGAAATTTATCCAAAAAATGTACCATCATTATTGAAAAAAGGTTCAATTTTATTGATTACATCATGTAATTTTACTGAAGAAGAATTATGTAAACATTTAACAAAATCTGGTGAATTAAAAGTTTGGAAAAAAGTTAACTATCCTAAATTCGAATTTGGCGGTAGAAAAGGTTCTACAATCTGTACTGTTGCATTTGAAAAAGTGTAACTTTATTTATTAATATTAATATTATGATTATTATATAGATATGTGTCATTACTATAAATTATATTAGTCATTAAGAAACAAAAAATACTGTATTACATTTTCTTTTCCTTTTTTTTTCACTTTGGAATTTGATCTTGAATGGTTTTGAAAAGTTTTTCTGAATTTTCAGGTTGACCAACCTTTATTGCATACTGAACTGGTTCACCAGATTCTAATATTTGTATCCTTATAAATTTATTAGCTGAAAGTGAACTTGGCATTCCTTTAATTATGTGGAATCCATTAACAATTGGTAAATTTAATATTAATTTTAAATTACCATTTTGCCTCATAACTAAACGTGATGTATAACTATCAGATGGAGGATTAAAAAATTTATTAACTTTGATTATTCCAAACCCTCTTTCTTTCCAACCTTCCGACATTTTTGAAAGTTCCATATGATAAAGCTTAGCCTTAACTTGAAAAATTGTTTCTTCGTTTTCTTCACCTGATTTCACATCTTGTATTTCAAGATGTACTTGCTTGTAAACATCTTTTTCACTTCCTTCTTCTTTATTTTCTTTTTTATCAGCTTCTGTTGGGTTATTTTCTGTGCTAGATTTTAATTCATCAAATACTGATTTTTTATTAATCGCAGTTTGAAATGCATTCCCAAAAGTTGATCCACTGCCGAATATACTTGATTTTGATATTTTCGAGTTATTTTCATCATGTGTAGTTTTGCCACCTGAAATTTCATTCTCTTTAGTTGATATTTTCTCTTTTGTTAAATCTTCCTTTGTTTCTTTGGATGAATCATTATTTTTAGTATGATGATTTTTGTCCTCTGAAGGTTCTTTCGTTTCATTCTGGGAACTTTCGGAAAATGAAGAAAATACATTTTTTCCACTACTTCCAAACATTTTAAATCCTCCCATATTACCAAAGGATGTTGTTGAACCGAAAACAAATTTGGTAGCTTTATTTGTTGTTTCTTTCTCGTTTTCTTTTTCGTCATTATTTGAAGTTTGATCCTTGGTTTCTTTACTTTTCTCTTCCTTTATCTCTGCTTCACTGTCTTTCAATTCTTTTTCCTTAGTCTTATTATCACTTTCCTCATTCTCTTGCTTTTTCTCTCTCTCCTCATTTTTCTCTATTTTATTTTCTACATTATCATCTATTTTCAATATTTTATTCTTAGGCACATTGTCTTGAATATCCTTTTCCGGTTCAACATTATCAATTGTTCTCTTATTGGTGTTTTCTGTCATATCTGTTTCTATATATCGATGCTGGATTTACACTTACTCTTCCTCAAAAGATCATCAACTATGAAAAATGTTGTTATTTATTTATGTTACTATAATTTCTTGATGGAATAAATTCTCATAAATTGATAGAGGAATTAAAATATTTAATTAACCTGTACACCTGCAAGCTTTATTTTTTTATTTTTTTGTTTTCTTTTTTGGTTGTTTGTTTACTTTTGGAAATATAGTTTGTTTTGATTTGTTTATGTTTGACTTTGGTTTCTATGCACTTAGTATGAAACTTTAACTTTCTAAAGATAGTTTTATAAATCAACGTTTCAGTTATATCACCAAACAGAGACCATGGAAGTGCATTTGGTTCTGAAAGAAAATCCTGAGGATAAGCCAAATCCTGTATTTTTAAGATTGAAAGATGAAAATAAAATTGTTTTCCCTAAATTTCAAACTCAATTCGATTTTAAAAGTATCTCTTATCCTAGTGATGATATATTTTCAACTGTCACACTCCCATTAATTAGAGATAAATTTTTTAAAGGTGAAGACTCTTTATTACTAACACTTGGACCAACAAATTCAGGTAAAAGTCATTTATTCTTTAAGAATGATAATTCTATTATCGTCCAATCATTAAAATATATTTTTGACAATATTGAACCATTATCAAGTGATGTTTCACAAATAAGAAATTATTATCCTAATATTCTGGATGCTAGAACACCTGATAACTCCTGTGATGTTTCCCTTAGTGCATCCTTACATTTATCTGTTTCAGTTTTTGAATTATACAATGACAATATAATCGATCTACTAAGTCAGAATTTAAAAGCTTTCCCTAAAATGAATTCAACAATTGTCACAGATCCAATAGATTCTAAATTAACCCCTAGAAATTTAACAAAATGTTTGGTTAATTCTTTTGACTCTACTTATAATATAATTTTTAATGCATTATCAAAAAGAAAAACATTTCCAACATTTACAAATAACGAATCATCAAGGTCTCATTGTTTTATCTTTTTGAATCTTCATAAAATATATGGTAATGTCATTGAAACAACAAGGTTAACATTTGTTGATCTTGCCGGATTAGAAAGATCAAAATCTGCTAGAACATCAGGTTTATCATTAAGAGAAGCAAGTTATACTAATGGCTCACTTACAGAACTAGGCCGTTGTTTAGAATTAATTTCGATGAAACAGTTACATAAAACTTGTCTGAGAACAAATAAATTAACAAGATTAGTTTTAAATGATTATGTTAAATTTAATCATCCAGTACATATCATAGTAACCTTGGATCCGTTCGGTGAAGAAGGTTTAATTTTGCAAACTCTTAGATATATAGATCCAATTAAATATCAACATTTACAGAGAAAATCTTTATTGCATTTAAGACCTAGGTCTAGAAATATTAATGAAAATGAACAAAAAGGTTTAATTAATGAAATAGACCGGTTAAGACAAAATCAAAGACTATTGAAGAACAAAATCAATAATTTAGAAGAATCAATCATTGAAAATGAGAATAATTTGAAAAATCAAATGTATAAAGAGAATGAAAAAAATTTGTCTGAAATGATGATGAGTCACAAAGAGGAAATCAACTTATTAACTCAAAAATTTAGAAATCAAACAGATTTAAAACTTCAAGATCAATTAGATTCCTTTAAATTGAAGCTTGATGAAGCTCAAACTATAATTAATAGTAAAAATTCCGAAATTGATCAAATTAACAAACTACTAAATGATAAAAAGGAAGAGCTAGATTCAATCAAAACAAAATATTCAGAAATTTCAACTGTTTTAGACGATTTAAAACTCTCGAATATCGAAACAGTAAATAGTTTAAATACTAAGTTGGATGAAGTTAATAAAGCTAACGAATATTTGAAAAAGGAAATTGAAATTCTAACATTAAAAATAGCTGATTTGAACTCAAGCCATAAAGAAGAATTAAAATCATTAGAGGCCAATCACAATAGAGTAATTGGTGAGTTGAAAGAAAGTTTGAAAAAGTCAAATGAAAATTATGATAGCTTAAAATTGGAATTAGATGACAGTAATAATGAGTTACAGGAAAAAATAAAGCAAAACAACCTTTTATTGGATGAAAAAAATGTTTTAAGTTCTCAGTTATCTTCATTAAATGTTGATATAGAAAGCAGAAACAAATTACTTTCTGAAATAAGAGAAGAAAGTGAGGATAAACTAAGGCAATTAGCTGAATCTTTATCTTTGAAAGAATCAGAGTTGCTAGCAATCACCAGTCAAGTAGATATCTTGAAATCCGAAATATCATCTCAAACTTTATTACATAAACAACATAATGAAGAAAAAGATGCATATATTTCAGAATTAAAATTACAACATCTAAAACTTCAAGAATCATTGATATCCATTAATCAAGAAAATCAAAGATTGAAAGTTAATTTAGAAGAAAACAATGATACATCAAAGGCTACAGTAGAATTTTTAGAAGAAATGTTAAAATCTAAAGATGCGGAAATATCTAGACTTGAAACCAATAAAGTTGCTGAAATTCAGAACTATAAAACTTCTATGGATCAAAAAAATTCAGAGATTGAAAAGTTAAAGTCAGAGTTAGAAGATCTGAAATTATCCATGAATAGGGAAATTGATGAGATGAAAAAAGATTTTGAGGATAAAAGCGAAAAATTACACAAAATTATTGAAGAAAAGAAAAATAAATTAAAAGAAGCAAGTGTTGATTCTTTGAATTTAGAAAAAATATCGCAAGAAAAAATAAAAGAAGTTGATTTATTACTTAACGATGAAATTGAGAAGGGCAAAATTTTAAAGTCCGATTTTGAGAAGTTAATTGTTTCTAAAGATGAAAAAATTGCAAAAATTTCAGAAAAAATTGATACTATGAATAAAACTATTAAAAATTTGGAAGCTAATTTAAGGCAAAAGGAAGAAGAGTTGGAAAGTATTCAACTATCAAAAAAAAGTATTGATGAAGAACTTGCTAAACTTCAACTTGAATGTTCAGATTTAAGAAGTGAATTATCTGAAAAGGAAAAATTTTATGAAAGGTATGTTTCTTTAAAAACCAAAAACTCAGAATTTAATGTATATTTGAAAAAATTACAATCTGAGAAGGAGGAGTTCTCCAAAGAGTTGAAAGATAAAGATATAAAGCTATCAGAATACTTCAGTCAAATTGAAAAATTAACCAGTAGAATTGCCTCATTGGAGGAGCAGAAAATCATCGAGTCAAAGCGTCAATCTAGTGCTGATATTAATAATGCGATATTATCATCAGGGGAATGTAATATTGATAAAACGCCACGTGAGTCATTTAATATATTGGATACAGATCCGTTAGACGACATTGGTTTACCTGCAATTATGTCTTCACCTGTCAAAACAAATACATTTCAAATCCACAGTGATGTTAATGAAAAAGATAATAATACAATAACTTTTGGCTCAAAACAACATAAAAAGAAAAAGAAAGGTAAGAAAGTTAATAAATTTGAACATTCATTACATCAAAGAAAGATTCATGAAGAAAGTATGATGAAATCAGATAATATTTCGCAGAATAACAAATCTAAATTTAATGCATTGACCAATACTAAAAATTCGGATTTGAATAAAAGGCAGTCGTTACCACTTAATTCAAACGATAAAATAGTAAAAAAAAGAAGAACTTTATCACCGATGAAATCAACAAAAAAGAAGTTGAGAAAAAGTATTGGGGGTGACGATTCGTTGGAAAACTTGGAATAGTATTCAAGAGTAAGACTGTTCTTATATGTATATCGTTGCAAATGATACATAGTTTTTATGTAATATTGTGTATTTATTATGATGGATTTTTTCTATTTCAATTTTTGTAATTTCTTCGCTCTCGCTTATAGTTGACAAAAGGGCCAACCTCGCTTAGATAAACATTTATTTGTTGGACGATTAATTCTATTATAGTTTCTTCATTTGAAAACTAAGTTTCTTTTCTGCTGATATTTTTAACAGGTGGATCATACAAAGAAGTGTTTTAGGTAATTTTCCTAATCATTGAAAATGAAAAAAGAAGAGTTTAAAAAGAAAACTGTTAAGAAAAGGACATTTCTTGGATGTGCTACATGCAGAAATCGTAAGGTAAAATGTGATAGCCGACATCCAACATGTCTAAGATGTGAAAAAGCTGGTAAAGAATGTTTAGGTTATGGATTTAAACTTAAGTTTACAGATCCAATGACAGTTGAAGATGATGGATCTCTTGGAATATTACACGTTGAATCAGATGATAAGTATTCTAAATTGACTAAAAGACAGCAACTTGCATTAATGAAATTTCCAATTTCTCAAAGATACACCACATTTGATGAGATCGATATAGTATTAGAAAGTCTTGAAACTCATGAATCTGAAAGTGATTCCTTTTTTTTAGGGCCTTTTGGATTATTTGGAATTAAAAGAATTCAACAAAAAGAAAATACCTCAAATTTTGTAACATCTGAAATAGTTAATTCTCAGATTAATTCTGATCTAAAAAATAATAAGATTTCAATTAATAAAGAAGATAAAAATATATTACCTCCTATAATATCAATAATTAATAAAACTGGAATTGATCATACAAGACCACAAAATTTATTAACGTCAAAGATACTACCCTTAGTTCCTGCATTGGAAATACATCATCAGCGTAAGAAACAACAAAATGAACGTGATATTATGTCTGAATCTGCCTCATACCTTTCTATAATTGAAAAAAACAAAACCATTGAAAATAATAACTCTGATGAAGATGGAATTATTCCAAGACCGATTTGGATTCATCCAAGATTAGAAATTGATGCTATATTAACATATCAAACGCTAGTGGGATCTGCAGATGCAATAACAAATTCTTGGGATCTAATGAAGAGTATCATTTTTGCAGAAAAGTACAATATGGTATCGCAATTAAAAAATAGAATAATTGATAAAATGAAACTCACACAGGATGAAATTAATTTTATTTTAAATAATTATATTAATGAAGTTTTAAGAGCTCTTGACAATTTAAATGGGACTTCTCACTCAATAAAATCATTTACTGGATTATTAAGATCACAAAGAGTCCAAGAATTAATAAGATTATTTGTTAAATCTCAGCCAAGGGTTTTGATTCTAAGTTTCAATGGTTCTATATTTGATACCATCGTTATTCCATTACTTTACAAAATTGTCGGTGAATTAATGGTATTTGAATGTTCTGTAGGATTACACGCAGATTGGACAGGAAAAGTGAGAAATGATGGAATAGAATTTAGAGAATATTGTGACACTCTCAAAAGAACTTATTGTATGGTCACATTATCTATTACTGCATTCTCTCAATATAAAGTTTTGTTTAATGAATATGGAATTTATGATGGCTCATTAAGCTTTTTTAGGTGCTACATTGCTTTTAGAGAAATGACTTTGGTAAACCTTTCCAAATTAATAAAACCATTAATCGATGATACCACAAATAACAAAATTAATGTCAGCAATGAATCTCTTGTTAACCGATTAATAAAAGTAAGCTTGTTTAAAGAACTAATCTTGACTCTAATATTGGCAATTTATCAAGATTCTAATGTTGATATTATTAATAATTATTCTCTTTTATACGGAGTTCTAGAGGGATTACGAAATTATTATGAGAAAAGTAATACTAAAGACAAAGAAATTGACGAACTTTGGGAATGGTTTAGGTACTTACATGTTTTCTATAAGTCCTGTTCAAAAATTGATTTGGATAATTATGAAATTAATGAAGAAGGATTTGAAGATGTAAAATCAGATTACAATTTAATAAAGAAATTCAAATTCGATGATCATTTTGAAAAAAATGAGTTCAATAAAATTGAAATCGAACCCACAAAAGCTAGTGATTACAATGAAAATAAGAGCAACAAGTTTAGTGATTTTGATCATGACGAAGATTATGATACCGACGACGGTTATGGAACTGATCATGATGTGATTGATGAATCGCCATACTACAATAACGAAGATACTATGAATTTGCAACTTCCTAGTAGATTGGCAAAGCGACCAAACATTATCGACAAACCTCCAAAATCTTTTACGGTTCGTTTCCATTTTTCTCAAGATAACATAAATTACGATGAATCTGATTCTGATAGTAACTCTTCATATTCTTCTGATGCATTAATTCATACAAAACCAGGTGATGACCAATTACATACTGATTCAAACCTATCTGAAAATGACTCATTGAACCCTGGAGAATATAATGATCTAAAGGATTACGACCACGTTTCAAATAATAATAATAATAATGGTGATGATGATGATGATGATG
>JAJLVP010000339.1:0-33101 GCA_030570435.1 Pichia ethanolica
ATCATCATCATCTTGACATTTATAACTACTTATAACAAGTACACTTAATATCGTAACCAAACAAAAACTACTTAATGGTGAACTTGGATATTTATTCCAACACCATTCATGAATGATAAACATTATAATTATAATTAATTTAGGTAATCCACAATTATCCAAAATTAATGGTAAACTATAAAAATACCATGATAAAAATTGATAATGTAAACTCCTACAATATAATATACCAATTAAATTACTCATCATCATTAAATTCGAAATATAAAATCCATTCTTTAATGGATTAAATATAATATTATTTTCATTAATTGTATCTTTATAAAATTTAATAATTCCATCAATTAAAATTAATTGTTTTAAATTTTTACCAGTTTTTTCCTTATTAATCCATTTATTAATTATAAATAAAATTAATGTAATTATTTGTAATATTAATAATATTTTATGAAATATTTTATTTAAAAATATTTCCTCTTTAATAAATTTCCAATTAACACTCCATTTAAATAAGAAAATTCTATTAAAATTAAATGCATTTTTAATAAAATTATCTCTAATTAATTTATTATTATTAATTAAAAATTGATAATTAATTCCAATTAAAATTAAAATTCCAAATAAAATTAAACTAATTAATTTAATTAAATTTTCATCAATTAAAAAATAAAGTATAATTAAAAATCCTGGTAAATATAATAATACATTCATTTTAACACTAATTCCAAAACAATAACAATCAATTGCTAATAAATTAATTAAAAAACTATAAATTTTCATTTCCCTTTTAATAAAATTATCCTTTGAATTTAAATATTTACTTTTAAATTTTGCTGAAATTTGTAATAAAAATATTGTACAAAGTACGAAAAATGTTGCAAAGCAATCATTAAATAATCTTAAAACATAAATTGAATGTAACCTTTTAGATAATGATAACATATAAATTTGATATGGTTTAACCTTTTTTACACCCGATGATTGAATATAAATTAAAATTGTTAAAATAAATGAAATTAAATATAAATATTTAAAAATTTCTTGACCTTTTTTTAAATTTTCCATTCCATTTGTAATCATCTTCATCCATGAATAAATAAATACATATCCACCTGGATAAACAATTGGACCTGTATCACCTTTAATTTTATTATAATCAAATTCTCCATTCTCAATTTGTGAAATTTGTTGCATATATGTACTATAATCAATCTCTGTATATGGAATCTTAATTATAATTAATTCAAGTAATATAGCTTCAAATAAAAATATTAATATACAAATTGGTCCAACAATATTTGGATCAAATAATAATATATTAATTAATTTCTTAATATTTTTATAACATTTAATTAAAAAATTAGATTTATTATCTTCATTATCATTATTATTATTATTAATATGTGAAATTTTAATTGAACTCTCTCCTAAATCCTTCATACTAAATCTCTTTATTTAGGTTATTCAATTGGTCATTAATTATCAATTATCTAATAATAAATGTGGAAATTACTGTTGAAATTTGTCAATTCATGTTCGTGAAATTAAAAAAATTAAAAAAAATAAAAAAAAAAAAAAAACAACACATGGCTCTATTTACACTGCCTTGATCTGATGCTATTATTTATAGGGCTAATTCCTTTCAATATATATAATATATTTGCTATTTAGTCACTGCATAGAATAAATTAGTTAGTTTTTACTATATTACTCTGATTTACGTACATATTTTATTTATAAGTTATGCATCACGTACATTAATACTTTGATAATGGTTTCAGATTGGTTTATTGATTGAATACACTCTTTTTATATAATATTATTATACTTTATTAAATGTTATATCCGATGTCTTATCAAATACATTAGATCTTAAACCTTTTCCTTCTTCTTCGGTATCTTTTTCACCACTTATAATTTTAGCAATTTTTAAATATTTCTTTCTCGTTTTACTATCATTTTTATCGAAAAATCCCATTTTTAAAATACTTCTAATCTTATCAGTATCATTTGGGAAAAAATTAATCCTTATTAAATCTAAACTAATACCAGGTAAAAGACATGATAAAATTCCAATAAATATACATGCCCAAAAACTTGGAGTTTGATAATTTCTTAATCCAATTTCTCGGAAATTATTAGAATATGGTGATGATGACCATCCACATACCCAAATAAATAATAATAAATCAGATAAAAAATTTAATGAAACTGTAATTGGATCCCATCTCCTTTGCTTTAATATAACATATAAATTACATGAAATAATTGAAATATGAATACAAAAAATTCCAACTGAAAATATTTGTCCAATACCTAATCCATTTTTAGTAACAACTTTACCAAGTCTAAATAATAACCATGGGAAAAAAAATGAAATTGCAGATTGATAAAATCCATCAATCATATAATATGAAAATTTTAATATATTATTAAATTCATTATTTTCAATTCCATTTCTATATAATTCTGGTATAATTAATGAAATATAATCAGGTACATCTTGATCCATTGTTGCAAGTGTTACAACAGGTACTGATGTAAAAAATAAATTAAAAAGCATTAAAAATGTATATTCATATAAATATGCACCATCAAAATTATTAAAAATTCCATACCAAAATAATGGCATAACAAAAATAACATTCTTATAAAAAAATAATGGAATCATTTTTGATAATCTTTGATATGACCATTTACCATGAACTAATAATAATCTTTGTAAATATTTAAATTGTCCAATTGCATAATCTGATGACATTGCAGCTTGTCTACCTTCTTCACCTGCAATTCCAATTCCAACATTTGCAGTTTGAATCATTGAAACATCATTTGCTCCATCTCCAATTGCTAATGTTATAACATCTAAATTAGTTTTAACTAAATTAACAATATTTGCCTTTTGTGATGGTGAAACTCTACAACAAAGTATTGAACAACATTTTTTACATAATATCAAAAATTTAATTTGAATATCTTTTGAACATTTATCAAATAAAATTGATAATGATTTACCATCAATTAATAATGCAAATCTTTCATTGGGAATTGAATGATCTTTCCTAATTTTTTTTAAATTAATTTGATCTTTATTATTATTAATTTGAAAATTTTCAATTAATAAATTATTAATAATCTTATCTAATTCTTCAATACTTTCTTGTTCATAATCAGTTTCTTTAATTTGAATAGTTAATAATTTCATATTATTATTTAACATCGAACATGAATATCCAATACTAATCGCAGTTTCAACTTTATCACCAGTTAAAACCCAAATCTTAATACCAGCTTTCCTTAAATTTTCAATTGTTTCAGGGACTCCATCTTGTAATTTATCATCAATTGCAGTTGCCCCAATTAATGAAACTCCTTGTTCAATCTCATTTGATAATTCATCAAGTTCATTTAATCTTTTATCATCTAATGATTTTCTGGCTTTTGAAAATCTTTCAAACCATTGATTAAATTCATTAAAATTTAATTTTTTCTTTGAAATACATAATGTACGTAATCCTTCATTTGAATATTCTTCTAAATTTTCTTTAATTTTATTATCAAATTCATTTGGATTACTTCTTGGTAATATAACATTATCGGCACCTTTCATATACATTATTATATTACCATTTGAATCTTCAACAATTATTGACATTCTTTTTCTAGCTGACGAAAATGGTATAATACATAATATTTTAAACCTTTTCTCTTCACCTTTATCAAAAATTATATATTCATCATTTTCTTTACCTAAAAATACAACTCCCATATCTCTTGCAAATGAAACTAATGAAATCTCATCAGGTGATTCTGCACTATAATTTATAATTGTTTCATCATTTTCTTCATCCATACTTTGATAATCAATTATCGCAGAATGACAAATTGATAATGCAATTAAAAATTCATGATTTTCCTTTGAATTAATATCATCAATAAATTCATTAGATATAAATGTTAAATTTTTTTCTTTAAAAAATGGATTTAATTTTCTTAATTGTGGAATCATTTCTAATTTACAATTATTAATTTTTTCATTCATAAATTTAATCTTTTCTTCAACATCAATATTACCTAATCTTTTATCATAACCTTCTTGAGCTGATGTATAAGCTAATCCATAAGATTTATTACCAATTGCACATTTTTTAAATTCCATTATATTTTGTGTTAAGGTACCAGTTTTATCACTAAAAATATATTCAATTTGACCTAAATCATCAGATATACCCCAAGATTTTGGCATACATGGGAAATCCAATTTTGAATAATACATATTAACATCCGAATAAATAAAATATGCATGAATTGTTTTAACAATTTCAATTGTAATATAAAGAGATATTGGAACTAATGTTTGATACATAATAAGAACAACAAAAAATGTTAATGTACCATTTGCTTGTGGTGTTGGAGCATATCCTTTATATTCAAAAAATCTTCTTGAATTATTTTTCTTCCTATAATATAAACCATTAACTAAACCTGAGACAAAACATAAAATAAATAAAACAATAAAATTAATAAATACAAAATAATTTAAATTTTTTGAAATTTTTGATTTTTTAGTTGGTGTAATACCTGAATTTAACATTATTTTAGTTTCACTACCAGTTGCAATAACAATTCCAATAACATAATTAGTGTTTCTTAAAACAGAACCTCTTAATAAAACATTATCAATTGAGGCAATTTCTGAATTGGATTTGTTACTATCATCATTACTATAGTTCACAGTACCATGAAATGAATATAAATCTTTATTTGGTTGATTACTTAGTATTGAGAATTTTAATTTTGCAAAATCTGAAATTCCATGAATTGTTGATGAAGAAAAAGACATTGCAAATTTTGTTTTAAGACTTGTTTCACCATCTAAATTTTTTGTTTCAATATAACATGAATTATTTTGAGCACTTGATTTAAGAATTAAAATATCTGAAGGAATTTCTTCATTTTTTCGAATTCTAAGAATATCACCAACTAGAACTTTTTTCCATTCTGTCGATGTGAACTTCAGTGGTAATGATTCTGGATTTGATAATGTTTTAATTGAAGAATTCACAGTTGTATGAGATCTTAAACTAAATAAATCGATATTCTCTAAATCATCCATATTGTTTATTTCAGGATTTTTGGATTTTTTCCTTTTGAAAATACTTAAAATTTTTACTGAACTTCTTGTGCATGATTTTTTAAATTTTCTCCAGGGTCCTACATGATCTTTAATTGCATTAAAATTATCAATACCTTGTAATTTATGTACTTTAGAACTATTCAATTCATAATCGGATATAGCACGTCTATAATCTTCAAAAGCATCTTTAAAAGCTGTTAAGACTATAATAACAATCAAAGGTACAGCTTGCATACCGGGAGATTGAACACCAAAGATTTGAAAACAACCTAAAATAATAATAAATAAAAAATAAGAGTTTGCAATATTTGTAAATTGGAAAAAAATATTCATTGGTATAAAATTTAAAGGTGTATATTTTGTTGTTCTTATTTTATTCCTTGGATAAATGAATTTGTTCATTTTTGTTTTATCATCAATCATATGATCCGGTAAATTTTGATTAAAATAAATTTCACGAACCGAATTAACATCATATTGATTTTTTGATTTTTGAAAGTACTTTTTAAATGTTAATTCATAAAATTTTGATAGTAAAGTTCTAACATCTTCTTCCACAGTTTTCATCTTCTTTTCTTGTTTCCTTTCTTTTTATATTTTAATTAATAGTTAGGGTTATTGAATAGTATTGAATAGTATTTAAATTTAAGAACGAGTGAAGTAAAACTAAGTGAAGGTGCAGAAAAATTGATATCAAACTTAAAATATCTAACGTGGCTGAGCTTCAATATATTGTTGTATAAATAAATAAATAATGACCCAAACAAAACACCAAAAAAAAGATTGAATCTCCCTCTCTGTTAAACAAAAGAATAGAGTTTAAAATGATATTATAGAAATGTCTTTGATATGCTCTTTAAAGGGTAACGAATTAACAATTGAATGTATATTGATTAAATAAAACAATTCGAAAAGATCTAAAACGTGCTATTTGAAGGCCAAAGAAAAAAAATATTTTATCACTTTCCGTAAACATAAAAGAGGCTGTAGATATATATGAGGCTTACAAGTTACGGTCAAGCTGAAATTTGCAGGCTCGCACAATGCATCGTGCATCGCCAAAATAGTTAAGGGTGTTTTGTTTACCTTTTTTTCATTAAGTTTTAACCAGGTTTTATCAGGGTCGTAATAAAATACAGACAGTGGTTGAAGATGGCGGTATACAAATATATTTGAAAGATGATATCAGCATATATGCATATCCATATTTAGACGTTTATGCTGAAATTAAAATCTTTGAAACAAACTCCGAAAATAACAGTAACTGGGAAAAAATGTTGTTCGGAATGAACCTTTCCAACTACAATTATACAACGGAACCACTAATAATATTTTCTTGAAAATTTCAAGCAAACAATTGTAAAAACTATTTTTATTGTGCCATTAACAGAAACGTAAAGCACACTTTTAATAGTGCAATTGAGAAGTCTTATGACGATAATAGATGTTTTTAAATAATATTAGCATTGTCTTTTGAATGTAACAACCCGCTGTTGAGAGGTATAAAACCTTAACTGAATCAAGGGAATCATAAAAACTATTGAATTATTATTCAGTAATATTTATACGTTCTAACTTATTTTATCTTATCTAGTCGTGGAATTGATCGAATGGCTTGTGCACGTGACGTGCTCTCAAAATTTTAGTTAATTTAAATAAAAAGTAGGTTTCAAATGAAAATATTAATCTTAATATTTTGATTTCTTTCATCCTTTTTACTCATATTAAGGATATTTTAAAGTTTAAATTTATATAGCATTTTATCATACAGTTTTTATATAAACATATTTAAATTCGCTTTATAATAAATTTTAATAGATGAGAAAAAAAAAAAAAATTAATTTTTTTTTCCTTTTTTTTTTATCAATTGAAATTGGACTATTTGAATAGTGCCTTTGGTATTTATAATATTCTTTATTTGCAAAGATTAAAAATTTTATAAATGCACTATCTTGTGGTTGCATGGATACGTTTGACTTCAGGACAATTGTGTAACACATGATTCATCCCCCGTCTCCTGTTTTGCAAAAGGCATATGGATGATAAAAGTTTACCGTGAGTGTACCAGTATATAGTTCAAATAATGCATTGATTCCTGAATGATTTCTATTATGTGCTTTAGAAATTTTCTTCAAAATTAAATTGTTTGCGTTTTTGATTGTTCTATTTCTTTATAATTATTCCAATATTTGATATTATTATTGAAATTATTATGTCTCTCATAATATTTTTTTGAAGCTTGTCTGAAAGATTCCTGAGATATTGTAATTTCTTGATTATCTTTTTCAAAAATTTTCCATGGACAAGGACTTCCTAGTATAGTCCAACAAGATTACTCCACCTTCATTAAACGTCATCCCTTTTTACTGTACAAATTTTTTACCCTTAAAAAATATCAACAACAGGTAGGCATCATTATTTATATTGCTAATAAAGCTAGATTTGATATTCAAGTACATGGCAGTTTCTTATCACAATTTACCTTTATGCCAACACTTTATCAATACTACCAAGCTATACAAGTCTTTCGATATTTATATACCACTCGATACAGTTCATACAAATTTACGAGAAAAAATATGGTATCTAGCGTAAACTCGTCTGGTATTTCCTACACAAAGAGAGAAATTCATGTTTATACTGATGCATCATTCAAACAATAAAGTCAAGGTGGATATATCATTTTAATTGACAACATGTATGTGGCATCTAAGAGTTTTCGGATTAAACATAATACCACTTGCAGTTACGAAGCCGAAATTCTTGCACTTCGACAGGGAGTTAATGCTGCACTTAATGTCCAATCATCTCTTTTTGAATTTGGTTATCGCCGAGTGTCCATCACAGCTCATTGTGACAATATACCAGTTGTTAACACTGTTAAAGGTTTGCATGTTCAAAACAACAAAAATCCTATATACATGAATTGTTTACATGCATTAAAGGACATTTATCACCGAGGAGACATGATGATCAAACATATTTCCGGATCTACCAATCCAGCAGATTTATTAACGAAGACTCTGGGACCAACTGCTCTCCAAAATTTGCTGTCTGGTGAAATTTTACTACCTATCATTCAACTGGTCTGACAGACCAACACTCACAACCAACACATTGCTGATCTACTTGATCAGGATGAACATTCATCTACCTCTCCACAACAATTCAACTAAAAAACAATCCCCCTGGGATGTCAAGAATGAGGCGAATAAAACTGCAGATCTCAACAACAAATAGTAGAATGTGAAAACTAGTTCGAAAAATACAAGAAATATTAAAACACAATAAGATATAAAATAAATGAAATTAACATTTCAAAAGTTGAAAATAATATTTTTTTTTTATTTCTAAAGATATTACTCGCTATAAAAAATTTATATAAAATATTTAGAACAGATTCCCTCCCTTATAAATGAATCTTGAATAAATTATATAGACTTAATTATAGTAACAATTGTATCTTTTGGAAATTGTTTTCTGATTTGATTTATATTTATTTTTTAAATATATATAATTTGTTTAAGTTGTTAAATAATTACCATTTATATTATTCATTTTTGTATTATTATTTTTAATTTTTTTTTTTTTAAAAACTGTTATTTTTTCAAAATCAGCAAAGCGGACGATCGACGTACGGGACAGTGTCACATAACCATTTTGTTTGCTTTACTTTTTTTTTTGGACTCGACGTCGAAACATGCAAAAAAATTAAATTAAAAAAATAAAAAATTAAATATCAACCATTTCTTCGACTTTGGTCGTGGAATTTGTTAATTGGAATTTTCAACACTTTTTCATTTGCATTCATTGATATCTTTATATTTATTCGCCTGTTCATTTCTCTCTTTTTTTCTTGCTTTCTCTTCCCCTTTTTTATTTAATAAGTTTAACATACAAATCATAAACTATTAATTAAATATGTCTATTGAAGAAATCCCACAAGGTGCTGAAGTTACCGTCATTCCAAAAGCTGAAAAGAAAGCTAGAGATGCTCTTTTAAAATTAGGTTTAAAACCATTAAAAGAAATTTCAAGAGTTACCTTCAGAAAGAAGAACAACACTATCTTAGCTATTGATAGACCAGAAGTTTACAGAACTTTAGGTGGTTCTTATATTATCTTTGGTGAAGCTAAAGTTGAAGATCTTAACAAGAGATACCAAGAAGCAATGGCTGCTCAACAAGCCGCAAAGGAAGTTAATGATGCAGTTAATGCTCCAAAAGAAGATTTAGCTGCTTCAATTCAAGATGATTTAAAGAAAGCTTCTCTTGAAGATAAACCAGCTGAAACTGAAGAAGACGATTCAGAACCAGCTGATGCAACTGGTCTTGAAGAAGCAGATATCTCAGTTATTATTGAACAAACTAATACAACAAGAAATAAGGCTATTAAAGCTCTTAGAGAACATAATGGTGATATTGTTAATGCTATCATGTCCCTTTCTTAAATAATTCCATAATTTAACCTTATATATATATATATAAATTCACATGTATATATTAAATCATGAAATTTTATGTATACTTTAAACATATAATTTAAATTTAATAGTAACATTATAAATATAATTGACTAACTAATTAGTTATAAAAAATTATAGGTAAACTACTTTTCTGACTTTTCGTCATTCACTATTGATTTATCTTTATCATTTATTTTTTCCTCTTTTACTACAACTTCTTGATTATTTCCCTTATCTTCAATTTTTACATTATTATTACCATTCATGAATCCACATTTTGGACAAATGTATTTAACTTCACTTGCAATTTTACCCGGTGGTGCTAATCCATTATGATTTAAACATTTAGAACAAATTAACGCATACCTTTTATCTGGACCTAATTCATTCTCACCCATTAATGCATTCAAAAAATGATCATAAAATCCATTATTTGAATTTTGCTGTTTTTGTAAATCTTCTAAAACCTTCCCCTTCTCTCCATCTTGAATCATTTTCATATATTCCATTTTCTTTTTTTGAATTTCAGATGCTTGCTTTTCCATCTCTTTTAAATCTTCTCCATTAGAAAATCTAGCTAATAAATCCTTAGTTTTATCAAAATTGGTCTTTTCCTTTAATATAGACAATTTTTCATTATGTTCATTCTTTAAATATTCAATTGTACTTTCTTTATTATTTATTAAGTAATCATAAACTGTTAAAAATGTATAATATAATAATCCCATTAATATTGGTGTTATTATTAAAATAAATATTGTTTTTGGTTCTTTAAGTTTATAATTCTTGTAATATACATAACTAAAATATCCAATATATCCAGAGGTTAAATACCATATTAATAGTTTTTGATAATGTTTTTTCTGAGTTTTTAATTTCCGGAGTTTCTTTTCATTACTTGATATTTTCGTTGTTACTTTCTTAAGTTCACTCTCAAATTGATCTGGATCAAAAGTTTTGGATTTAAATAAGAACATTGGATTCAAAATCAATCAACTCTTTCAATTCAATTAAAGATAAAGCTATTTGGTAATAATATATATATTGTATGAATTAATCAGCTATTACAACAAGCAACAAAGCCTGACGGATCTCATGAAATTAATTAAATTAATTAATCAAAATCGTATAATATGTTTAATCTGTCCGACTAACAACGCGCCGATCAAGTGAGAATCCATAACATCAACTTCTCTTTGTAAAGTAACCTTTTTCTAAACATTTAATTTATATTCAAGTCTATAAAAAACGATTTAAGCAATAAAATCGAACAGATTATATGAAATTATAAATTTTTATATCATTTTTTATTAGTAATAACATTTGGTTTAATTTCACCCTTTTTCAAAATTTCATCAGTAGCTTCTAGTTCTATTATAGCAGATTTTAAATCATTTATGATTTCTTTCTTCTTCGCTTGTGATGTTTCATAAGCTTTGATATTCTCATTGAGTCGTTTTCCTAACAAACTCATAGTATGATCTATATATAATCTAAGTTTCTCTAAATACCAATCTTTAAAATCTGAAATAATAGATATAGCCTTCTTTTGTGAAGTATTTGCAGTAACCGCTATACTAAGTGCTGTTACAGCAATAACAGTATTTAAAGTTACAATATCATATATATAACCAACATTAGTCAATGCAAATATTGTAAATGGTGCAGCAATTATCTCTTTTGTTAAAAATCTATTTATTTGCGATTGTAATTCTGGTAATTTTACATTGGCAATCTCACTTTTTAAATTATCTAAATAATTATCAACATTTTCAGTTGGTTGGTTAATATTATTTTTATTCTCTGGAAATAATGCATCAATTTTACCTTCCAAATAATGTGATTTAGCAATTGAATCTTCTAATGATCCATAACATTCAATTTCTTTTTCAAATAGTCCGGCTTTTAATCTAGCTCTTGTACCATTCAATAAATTAGAAATTACTAAAGTTAAATCACCTGAATTAATTATTAATTGACTTATTTTTGTAAAATCTTTAACTAAAATGTTTTCCAAAAATGGTGTCACCTTACTTTGCAATTCAAAATGTGAATTTTGTGACCATGTGGTAATTTCATCCTTTAATTCTTTCGCAACTTTAACATCATCAGATTCATGAATATCTAAATCTCTTAATAAACCACGCAGTAATAAAATCAATGGTTTGTAACCGGATGTTTCTCTATTTAATGTATATAATAACTCATTCATATTGGATTCTTGATATAATTTTAAGTATTTGGAAACATTATTAATACTTTCACTTATTAATTTATTAGCTTCATATAACTTATTTAAATCAACCTGAAAGTTGTTTTCATTTAAACTCTCAACTAATTTACCACCAACTTGTGATTCATTTGATTCATTGATTATAACAAAATATGGCAAATCATTTATTTTTTCAATATTCCCATTATTTGATGTAACATAAACCCATAATTGACAATCTGATTCTTTAATTTTATCATCTTTTGGTACAGTGTTTAAATCTAAATTATCAGCACCATCAACTTTAACATGCTGACTAAAAGTTCTATCATTAACTTCAATAAATGCTAAATCATTAAATAGATCACGATTTAATAATTTACTCGTTCCATCACCTAATTTTGCGTCTTGAATTAAACGTAACTCATGATTTAAAATTGGTGATTTACATTTGAAAACTCCACCTTTAATATTTTCATTTTTTGTTCCATAAATAATTTTAATATTTGAATTTGGATTGGTTTTACGAAATTGTTTTATAATATCATCCGATTTATTTTCACTAGATAACGGATCAACAATCAATGAGTCAACGAATAATCCTGATTTTAAATCTTTTGATTGAACAATACCTAATGAAATTGTTTTTGGTTCAAATTTTGTAAAATCAATTGTTTGCTCTGATGGTGTTATTTTTCTAAGAGATTCAATTTTCCTAGAAATTTTGCTATTGCTATCTCCAAAATACTTTTTGGTTTCCTCTAAAATTTGTAGTAATGACTTTTTAACTTGGGCTTGTGGAATTGTACTGTTTAATCTTTTAGTTTGTTGTAACCTTATCGATGAAAATGTTACTTTTGTAAGAGCAGAAGAATTCATAAATCTCTGCATTTTTTTAGTCAATCAATTACTTGATTATTTGATTAAGTTGTTCTTTCAATTTTATAAATTACTTTCAAAGTATAGTAAGACAAAAATTTACAACAATAAACTATAACATATTACTGCGTTTATAAAATTACATAGCGAGAAGTTTTATTAGCAAAGCCAAATTTGTACTACCCCAAACAATTTGCGAAGACTTATGAGCACATTTTGATATATTGTGTTATCTGATTTGTGGAAAATTTATATTTATTTAATATTAATACTTCCGTTGAATAAATATAGGATAAATAATGACTTCATTGTTTATACTGAAAAGGAAATTTTCAACATCTCTTAGATTCAATAGTCATCAAAATCCCCTTGTACGTAAATAATTTTAATTATTTTTCCATTTTTATTACAAAAGAAGATTATACTAACATGATATAAGATAATAAACTCATCATTTTATTTTAGGGATTGCCTAAATTCAAAGCACCAAACACAAAACTACCAGTTAAACATACATTACCTAATGTATCTAAAATACTGTTGGTTTCATCTTGTAAAGGTGGGGTAGGAAAATCTACTGTTTCTACCAATTTAGCAATTGCACTTCGAAATAGTGATCTAAATGTTGGATTATTAGACGCAGATATATTTGGACCTAGTATACCTAAATTAATGAATTTAAAGGGAGAACCAAGATTAACAGATGAGGGGAAACTTATTCCTTTAAAAAATTATGGTATTCAAACAATGTCAATGGGATATTTAATTCCATCAGAAGATAGTCCGATTGTTTGGAGAGGTCTCATGTTACAGAAAGCATTACAACAATTATTATTTGATGTTCAATGGGATAAATTGGATGTATTAGTTATAGATTTACCACCAGGTACAGGTGATGTCCAATTAACATTGAGTCAATTACTAAAAGTTGATGGTGCTGTTATTGTCTCTACAAGTCAGGATTTAGCATTAATCGATGTTAAAAAGGGTATTGCAATGTTTAATAAAGTGAAAATTCCGATATTTGGATTGATAGAGAATATGTCTGTATTTATATGTCCAAATTGTAATCATGAGGAACATTTATTTGGAGATGGGGGAGCACTAAAAGAAGCTGAAAATTTGGGTATTGAACATATTGCCTCCATTCCGTTAAATAAACAAATATGTAATCGTAGTGATGAGGGATATCCTATTGCAATTGATAAAGAATCTCCTTTGGCTAAACCTTATTATAAAGCAGCTTCAATTGTTAAGAAGAAACTTGGTTTTTGAAGATATTTGTGTCAAATTGGGAACTGATAGTGAAAAAAATTACCGCATTAGGAAATATTATTATTGATGTTTGAATAATATATTATTGCCCCTTTCTTTTGATATTAACTTATATTGAACCAGTTAAAAAGGTTGTTTTGGTATTCTTATGGGGCATGGTTGACCTTTCTTGTGATTCCCTTTTGTTTATCTTCATCCTTTTATTTTTGTTAATTATTATTCTTTAGATCTTTTGGATCAGAATATATATTTTTGTTCATTTTCCATCTCTAACTTTGCTTATTATCTTGCACATATATATATCTATACATATTTTGTGAATATTAACAAAAAAAACTGTATATACATTTAATACACATACACAATAAATTTGCTCCTCTAAAAAAATACTTTATTTTTAAAACTACTTTTAAGAAATGAACTTCATGAAACTTTTTACATATTTGGCATTAGCAATTCCAATTACTGCTGATTTACTGGCAAATGAATATAAAGATATTAGTTTCATTCAAAATACAGCATTTGGTATTTTTAGATCAATCTTAGATCATAGAGATTTTGGTTCAAATAATTTTGTTAAATTTAGTGAATGGGAATCACCAAAAGGTGATCTTTATATTGTTCCCACGACTGACAAAACTGTTGATGATAACTCGCCAGCTTTAGGGTTAGGTTATAAATTTATTAATAATGATGACACCGTTGTTTCAAGTTTAGATATTTCTAATATTTTGCAAATTAAAGAAGAAAATATCTCTGCAGCAGGTTTTCCATTCAAATGGTCAAAACATGAAGAAAAAACTGCAGATGATTTTTTCCCATTTGGTTCTAAAAAATTTATGATGATAGGTGTTAATAAAGAATCATTTAATAATGATGATTTTATTAATAAATTTTATAATAATGATAACAATGAAGATTCGATTCAACTTGTAACTCAATTTGGTTTATTTAATTGGTTTGAAGAAGAGGATGATTGTAATGCTGATGAAAAAACTAATAAATTATTTGATACCGATCACTTTTTATTTGTTGGTGTTGGTAGTATCAATGATGATACCACTAATAATAATTTGGAAAACATCATGAAGAGAGAATTTTCGATGACTACGGAATTTATTACAGTCCATGAAACTAAAACAATTACATCAGTTCAAGAAGTTACTGTAACTGAGACCATTATCCCGTCATGGATTCCAAATTATGATGAAGAAAAAGATTATGATGAATATGAGGAAGGTTATGATGAGATTGATTATACCTCAACTTTAAATGATGAATTAAAATCAATTTCTACATCTACTCATAAACCTTTTATTTTTGAACCTATTACGGAGACAAATATTCCTCATACATCTACTATTGAATCTTTATCAGTAACATCTAGTGCTAGTTTAATTTCTGGTTTGAGTAGTTCAACATTAAATGATAAACCATCAAATATTAGTTCAACCACTTCGTTATGGGATATTCCAAAAACATGGAATTCTTACCCATTAACTTCAACAAATGAGAATCATTTGGAAATTTCAGAATCATCAATTCCTGTTTATGCAAATTCGACTACATCAAATAGAGTTTCTACTTCATTGTTAATTAGTGTAACAAAATCAACTTTGGAAAATGATTTGTATACTGCAAGTTTTTATGGTAATAATAGTTTAAACTCATCGACATTTTCCTCAAATACAGATAAATCAATTTACACGAGAACTAAGATTGGTAATTTGAGTGTAATAACATCTGAAAATTTTGCAAATAATAATTTTATTAATAATGGTTATTGGGCTTCTGTTTCTGCATTTATCGTTGCAATATTATCCGGAATTCTTCTTATTTAGAATATGATATAATATACTGCATATTTTTGAAAATCTTGTTTGAGTTACAAAAACAACAGAAAAGAAGGAAGAAGAAAAAAAAAAACAAAACAAATATTGACACTTTTTCTTTTTCCTCTTTTTCTTTTTTAGATAACGTCTATAGTTTAAATTATCTTTAACGTTATATACATTTTTTTAACATTAATAAAAACAGCTACATATCTAAAAATAGAAAGTAAAGTATTATTCTTGTAAAGCACTTAATCTTTGTCTCATATTTTTTATTAAATCATCATCTTCATCAATTTCATTTTCTTGTGATTCTGTTGGAATTTCTTCTTGATTTTCAATATGTGATAAATTAGATTCATTTATATTAATTTCATTATTATTATTATTAATTTGTTGTTGTTTATTACCCAAAACTTCTGATAAAATATCATCAATTTCTTCATTTTCATCTAAATCTTCATCTTCCCATTCAGCTGATTCTAAAGCATCATTAACCATTTCATCAATTATTCCACTTTTAACTAATTCTTTTGATAATTCTTGAACAGTTCTACTTATTTGAGGTACATGAACCAATTGATTCATATCATGCATTATAGCTGTTGATTTTTGTAATGAACCTTTTAATTTAATTAATTGTTGTTGTTCATTTAATTTTAATTCAATTGAATCTAATGTAGCTTTTGAGACATGCATACGTTCATTAGTTTTTTTAGTATTATTTAATTCTTTTGCATATAATCTAGCTGATTTCATATCATTTTTCTTTGCTGCTTGTTTAATTAAAGATTTAGTCTTTTTTTCAATATTATTTAAATCTTGAATTTGCCTATCTAATTGTCTTTTATTTTTTCGAAGTGACTGTTGACATTTTCTATATTGTTCTTTTGGATCAGGACCCCATATAGCTTTTTTAACGAAATCCATAACGATTCTATATATTCTGTTTCAAGTTAATAAAGATAATGAAAGTAAAAGAAACTAGGAAAAAATCCTGAAAGTACATATAAAGTGTTGTTCTTCTTATCAGTAAAAAAAAAATATTATGTCAGTGTCGCATTAATTAATTCTTATTTAAAAAGCGAGCACCACAGTAAATTAATTATTTTTCTCCCTATATAAGAGAAATGACCGGTATTTATATATGTAGCGGAGATATACCATGTAACAAAAGAGAGGATATGTGTATTGATAATTTAAATTTACATTTATCATATATAATGTCTCTACTTCATTACAGAGTGTGTATTAGCTGGTTTGATTATCACTGGTGTGTAATGAACAATCATAACACTTAATATTTAATATTTAATGATTTTAAAATTACGTTTTAACTGTTTTAGCGAATTTGAATTAAAAACTGAAAATTAGTGGTAAAAAAAGAGCGACACGAAATTTCAATTTTTTTAGAAATTTGTCTGATTTTTCAACATTTGCAAGTTTTCCCTCTTTTTTTGCTGGCGAGAGTGACGTTCCTGACGCGTTGTGAGAGTAGGCAATTAGATGTACGTTTCCATAGCTGATTCTTCTTAATATGTGTGTCTTGCCTCTTTTCGTTTCTTTTCTTTGGAGTTGGATTATAGGTTTTCACTTCAATTGAAAAGTATTTAATCAACCATAGATATATACACATATACTCATACACATTATGTTAGAAGCTAAATTTGATGAAGCATCCCTTTTAAAAAAAGTATGTAATTAATTCAATATTTAATATCATTTTGCATAATTATAAGATACTAACAAATTTTTCTTTCTTTCTCTTTCGATTTCTCTTTTTTTTCATATTATATAGATTGTCGATTCTATTAAAGATTCAGTCAAATTATGTAATTTTAATTGTTCACAAAATGAAGGTATTAAAGTTCAAGCAATTGATGATTCAAGAGTTCTTTTAATTGCATTAAAAATGGATCCAGGTTGTTTCCAAGAATTTAGATGTGATAGAGATATGGTTTTAGGTTTAGATTTAGAATCTTTTGGTAAAATTTTAAGACAAGGTAATAATGAAGATTATTTAACTTTAATCGCTGAAGATTCACCAGATTCTATATTAATTGTATTTGAAGATAAAAAGAAGGATAGAATTTCTGAATTTTCACTTAAATTAATGGATATTGATTCTGATGTTTTAACAATTGATGAAATGGATCATGATTGTTCAATAACAATGCCATCTGCAGATTTTGCTAAAATTGCAAGAGATTTTAAAACAATGAGTGAATCATTACAAATTATTGTCGTTAAAGAATCTGTTAAATTTAAAGCTGAAGGTCAAATAGGTTCAGGTAGTGTTATCTTTAAACCACATACTGATATAGATAAACCAGATGAAAGTATTAAAATAGATGTTAATAATCCAGTTAATTTAACTTTTGGTGCTAAATATTTAAATGATATTGTTAAAGCTGCAACTTTATCACCAACTATAACAATAAAATTAACTGATAAAGCACCTGCTTTATTCGAATTTAAATTACCAAGTGGGTACCTTAGATACTACTTAGCACCTAAGTTTGAAGATGAAGATTAAACAGTATAAATTATTAGGCTTATTATATTTTACCCCATCTATTTTTTCTTATAGTTTCGACTTTTCTGTATTTTACTCCATTCTATCTATATGATAAATAATATATATATATATCTATATATATTACATTCTTTTTTTATATTAATAGTAAAAAAAATTTAATTAATAATTAATCTTATATACATTATTTCAATACTTAGTACTTGGCTTCTACAGGGTTATCTAATTCTGGTAATTCTGATGAACATATAGTCGATTTCTCTGTCACTGGCAAAACTAACCTATAAGCATCGTGTCTATTCATATAATACCTAAATAATCTTTTGATTCTTATAAATCCAAAATTTTCATATAGTCTTAAAGCTTTTTTATTCATCACTTCTGTTTCTAAGGTGATCTCATCACAGTGATAATTATTTATCATAAGTAATATACTCTCTTCAATTAATTTTTTAGCAATTCCTAAACCTCTGAATTCATCTTCAACTGATAACATTCCTATATATCCTCTAATACGAGTATTTCTATGAGGTTCAACTTTACATATGATATTACCAACAATCTTTCCTTCATATAATGCTAATAAACATAGATCTGGCCAATTGTTTATAAAGAATCGATAAACATATATAGAATATGGTTCACTTAAATATTTGCTAGTTATAGCTTCAACATCAGCAATTTCTTTATCTATCACTTCTCTACTACGTAATGAAGTATCTAATGATACACTTCGTATTTCAATATCAGATAGCTCTACCATTTCTGTTTCCTTGGTTGTGAATATTAGAAATTATGTCTGTATATAAATAAATGACATTATACCTTTATATCTTAAAAAGATTTAAATTTTAGTTCCTTCATTATTTTTCTGATTTTCAAAATTGGCATCTTTACACCACTCTCTAAGAAAGGGGCTCAAGCGATACTTATAAAAAAAATAAAATATTTGCATATATAGATAATCAGTATTGTTAATGATTTATATTTTGAATATGTTATTTCTTGTAACTTTTTAATATGATCTATCATTTTGAACTTGTTTTTGTTGTTTTTCATAAATAAACATTGAGAGAAACGTAAAGGTTATTTGGTTTAAAACTTGAAAGTATTATCATAATTATTTTGAGTTTTTGCTTTAATCTATTAAATTATTTTTTTTTTATCTTTTACGCCACCGGCTTATTATTTCCAAAGTCCGATATATTATTTTTCATATTAAAACATATCAAAAAATGGATTATTCAGCATTCAATATTAACAATCAAAATCAGAAGAATTTTTCTGCTTCAATCATATCTACATTTCTAAAAGGTTCAACAATGCTGGATCCAAATAAATCAGATTCAAATTTAGATCCGAGGTCAAATTTATCAATTTATAATGCTTTTACAGGAATGAAAATAATTGCACCATTTAATATTTTTGATAGTATGGATTCATTTAAAGTTTATATTGCACAAATATTAAAAATTGATGTTGAAAGATTATTTTTATTATCACCGTTGGGAATCAAATTAAAATTTTCAATGATTAAAAATGAGCAAATAAATGAAGTTTTTGCCTTTGATAGAAAATTTTTTAATCCAGCATTAGTCAGAAAAGAAAAATCAGAAATAATTGTTAAAGAGTTGTTAGCCACACTAAATCAATCTGATCATGAATTCATGATCAAACCTCGTGAATCTCCTATCCTTGTATCAAATATAAATAACTTTATCGATAAAATTGATAATTTAACAAATAAAAAAAATAATAATAATAATACTACAGATAGTAATAATGATGAAATATTAATTAATTCTACAGATTTGGATTTTGATAGTTTAAGATTACTTTTAAATTTAATGAAAAGAAATTCAGGGTGGTCTTCTGCTTTGTTATCTGATATGAAAAGTGCACTTTATAATAACGTTTATTTTCATGATTACGAAATTGTTGAAAATATATTAAGAGCATTTAATTCATTAATTCAATATATTACTAATTTATTCTCTAATTTAGAAAAAGAATTCAATTCTGTTTTGGATAATTTTAGTAATTTAAAAAATAATTCACTAGCAGATAAATGGGGTAAATGTTTCAAATTGTTAGAAAAAATCACATTTTCATATACTGATAAGAAAACAAAACAAATAAGAACTTTAATACTTTCGGATCTAATTGATTTAGATAATATATATTCATGTTCTGATAAATCAAAATTATTGGTGAAACAAATCAATAAATATTTTATTGAATTAAAATCACTTATCGAAAATGATATCGTTAATCAAAAAGAAAAAATAATTAGTGATTACGAATCATATAAAACTTTATATTTAAAACCACAATGGGAAACTTCAGAAAAAGAATCTATTGACGAATCAAAGGAAATATTTAAACAACTTGAAATTTTAGTTGGTGAGATGGGTAAAAATCGATTACCATCATTCGAAGAATTAATCACAACCTCAAACCAATTATCAACATATTTATCAAAGGATGCAATTAATAAAATTATTTCATTAATAAATAATTATAAGTCCCAATATGATACATATGCACCACAAATTTCAAAATTGGCAAATAATTTATATCAAATTCAACATAAATATTCAGATGTACGTGAAGAGCTTCAAAAGAAGATTGTTACAAATACTTTATTTTCAGTTGTTAAAATTCAACTTTCAATTAGAGATGCAACAAAAATTTTAAACTCTAACATTATTGAAAATATTAATTTAATGAAAAATAATGAGTTACAGTTGTCATTAGTAGCAGATTTACCTTTACTTTTTGGTATATGGATAATAACAGTTTTAGGTAGCATTAAATATGGATTATCAATAAAAAAATTGGCACGTAAATCAAATGAAGTTTTAGAAATGTTAAATTTTATTGAAAAAAAGAGTAAAACAAAATGGCTTAACGATTTTATTGAAGGAATTGGTGCAGAAAAAGTTGATTTGATGTTTCTAAATAAAATAGAATACCAAAATAAATTTATTACAGAAAATTTATCACAATTTCAATTAATTTCAACTGAAGAATACGAGAAAAAAATTAATCCACCGGTAGTTAAAAGACAAAGTTCTGATTCTAATACATATTTATCACCATTCAATAAGATGCTTCAGAATTTCAACGGTTTAAATAAAGTCAATCATCATCTTAGTAGTAATAATCTAGATAATAATAAAATTGCTAACCTTGATAATATTGATTTGGAATATAATGAACTGTTGAAAGGGTCATATGTATCATATTTTGAAGGATTAATTACCTCCATATCATTAAAAGATGTTTTGAATTATTTAAAGAGATTAGAAATTGTTGATTATGACTCGAAATTATTAAAAGAATTGGAGAATTATATTAAAGGTATTGGAATTAATATCAATGGTGGTAGTAATAATGTACAAACAAAAGAAGGGATGATGAATGTGAAATATGATAATATGGAAGGTTTAGGAAGTTTTGATTTTGAAGATCGCCATTTTGTCAAGATCTTTAAAAACTTTATTAAGAGTTTTGAAACTGATGGAATTACGGTTGAAATTAAGATTAGAAATTCTGCAACTGAAAAAACGGAAGTTGATGCTGGACTAATAAGTATTTATGAAGAAAGAATTAAAAAATTGGAAAATCTATTACATGAAAAAAAATTTCAGAATTTTAGCAATCGGTGGTCTCAATTAGATAATAAAATAATGAAAATTGACACTTTTGAAACTATTGAACATCTTAATGACATGGAGGAACAAATTATTGATTCATCAAAGGGTATTTTAGGTAGAAAAACTATAAAATTGCCTCCACATCATTATTCAGAAAAAATATTTAGGTTAGAGGAAGAAAATAAATTACTGCAAGAAGAAATCGAAGAGTATAAAAAATGTCAAACTGTTGAAGAAGTTGAAAGATTAAAGAAATCCATTAAATTGAAGGAACGTCAGATGAAAAATTGTCAAGCAACAATTGACGATCTTACTAAAACTATTGAAGATAAAGATACATTGATAAACAGTTTACAAAAGGAGATTGAAATGTTGAAAAATGATAAACAAAAAGAGGTTAATGAAAATAAAAGATTAAACTCTTGTGTTTCTGAACTAAATGTTTTAAATAAGGATTTGTTAGAAAATATGTCTAATAAAGAAGCTGAATTACTAAACGAAAACCAAATAAATCAAAAGGAAAAAAACGAGCTAAAATTACGTATTGAAGAGCTATTGGATATTAAAAATCAATATGATAAAGTTATAAGTATAATTAGGGAAACAGGTGAAAATATTAACAATACATTAACTATATTGTCGTCTTTGATTGTTAAATCTCGGAATTTAAGTAATATTGCATATTATGACATGGAAACATTCAGTTTAATTCTTGAAATTATGGGATTATTATTAACTAAAGAACAGGATAAAATCGACATAAAAAGGGTGAAGGGTTTAAAACACACTAAAAAGGAAATCTATTTAAAGGAAATAAATATCAGTGACAATCAACAAGACACTCAGATAGATGATGATAAATTATTTTTTGAAGTTGTTGTTTCAAACGTTGTGAAAGAATCGAAAAATGAAATCCAGTGGGAACCAGATATGGATGATAAAATCAAAGAATTGAAGGATTCTTTAAGTATTAAAAATGGAAGTTACAGTGGAGAAGATAATGATGATGATAACAACAAAAAAATGCATTCCAGAAAAATTAAAGAAATAGAAGATATTGCTAAATCTTTAACGAGTTATGATTCAAAACTAAAGTCTTTTATAGAGAAATATTATCAAAATGAAACTGAAATTAAGTTCAACGAATTTGTTAAGAACATTAAAATTGAACGATTGTTAATCTTAAATAAAATTCATAAAAGATTTGAAGATGTTGAATCATTGGCTAGAAAGCTACAGAAGGAGAAGATGCAATTGAAGAGTGATTTAAAAAATGCTAATAAGAAGATATCTCAGCAGCTTGTTTTACGAAATTTTCACGAAAATGATTTAGTATTATTTCTCAAGACATTAGCTCCTGTTCTTGAATTTCCTAATGCTAACGGTGTGGAAAACATCAATGGGAACAATAAAAATGATAACAATAAACAACCATGGGCAATATTCAATATCGGATCACCTAACTATTATTTGAAGAACAAGTCAGTGGCTAGTATGAAAAAACTAAATGAAAAGGAATGGTTTGTTGGAAGAATCAGTAATATTGAAGAATACGTTATTACCACTGCAAACAAGGATAATATTGTAGAGAATCCATTTAATTTGGTAGTTGGAACTAAATGGTACTTAGTTGAAACCAAAGAAGAATCTTTTTTTTGAAAGAGTTTCATTCAGTTAACATAATAAACTGGTAGAACATAATAAACTGGTACAAATAGTTATCATACAAAATGCTATGAAAATACTATGTTGCGAATATGCCCCTTGGTCCGAGCCGAGGGAGTCAGGTAAGTCTCGGATCAGATAACCGGATTGAATCAAAACATATGAATGTACAAGTTGTAAGGGGTGAGAAGGCTGACTGCTTCTTATCATAACATTTAGATGTGGGGAAGAAGTCACTATTTACCGTTATTTTACATATAGAGTAGATGCTGGGATGAGTAAATTCCATTTACTGTTGTTATTTTACTAGTTTGTTATTGTTCTTATTATTGTTTTAACATCACTTAAAGATAATAATTATTAAATTAATAGTTACAATATCAAATATTTCAAAATGCAATACGAAGAAAGTTACAGATGGGAAGAGCAAAATCGAAGGGATGGTTCTGATTTTATGATAATACGAAAACTCAACTCGAGATCCAACGATAACTTTGAGATTGAAAACTTTAGCAACAATGATTATAATCAAGAGATTAATATGGATAAAAGTGAAAGTATAGATATCGAAGATAATATTATAAGTAAGTTACATGATTTCCACTTGGGTTATCAGATGGGAAGTAAGGAAATTTTTTTAAAACGTATATCAAAATTGGGGATTTTCATTAAATTGGAGCAAGATGCTGAAATTAATGATTTAATTAAACTATTGAAAAAATGGTGTTTAGAAGGTCCTTATCCTATAAACGAATACATATTTGAATGTGTGAAACGAAAGAAGAAGGTTTCAATATCTAATACTATTTCAACTAATCATTTTATATGGAAACAATTAGCATTATTAATGAAGGAATGTTTGAAGGATAGTTATGATGAAAAGGAAATTAGAATGGTAAAAATGTCTCCAATGTATAGGTATTATGGAGACTTGTATCCAGATAATGGAAGGGATAGCGATTTCAATGGGTTAGATGACGTTTTCGACTACTGTTAAAGTTAAAATGTTTTTTTATAATTTAACATTTTTTATAACGTTATAAAATTATAAATAAGGTAATAAATAAATAAAATGAGCGATTAGATAAGAGTTTGCTATTATTAAATGTGTTACAGTGTAATAAAGAGTATAGAATTTGTTGAAAATGTGGAACTAACATAAATTGGTGGCTCATCAATTTTTTGAAACTTTTTTTTCTCTTTGTTTCTTTTCTTCTTTGTGTACTTATTTTGTACTTATAAACAACTACAATAACTTGAGTATGAGTGAATGCTCGTGGTGGTTGATCAATTCTGAAGTTAGTATTCCTTTACAAAAAAATAGAGTTTATGCATTTGGAAGGTTACCTTTTGATATAAACGATGAAAGGATTTATAGAATTCAAATTAATGATCCACATATTTCATTAACTCATTGTTATATATGGATGATTCAATTTGATAGTGAAAGTACAAATATTTGTTATTTTCAAGATGTTTCTAGAAATGGGTGTTTGATTAATAATTTAAGAATAGGTAAAGGTAATATAAAAATCTTGAACGAGGGTGATAGAATTAAGTTATATGATGGATTTGAATTTAGATTTAAAAATAATATGAAAACCAATAATCAGATAAGTCATAATAATGAGATTGAGATCAATAATTGGAAAATTTTAGATAAAGTTATTGGATTTGGTACGTTTGGTAAAGTTCAAGTTGCTATTAATAATAGAGAGAAAGGTAAATATTATGCTGTTAAGAGTATAACCACAAAATATCAACAAAATTATACTAGTGGCCACTGTAGCATTAGTAGTAGTAGCAAAGTCGAATCCGATGTTTTAAAAAATATTGAACATTTAAATATAATTCAAATAAAGGAAACGGTTTTTGACAAATCTGGGAATAATATTAAAATTTTCCAGGAATTGGCAATTGGCGGTGATTTATTCTCATATTTATCACAAAATAATAAATATTTAAGTAAAATACCAGAAAGTGAAGCAATTTTTGCAATATATCAAATTTGTAATGGATTAATGCATTTACATCAAAATGGAATTGTTCATAGGGATTTAAAATTAGATAATATATTAGTTATGAATGTTCCAGTTAGATATCCAAAGCTAAAAATTGGGGATTTTGGAATTGCTAAAAAGCATGTTCCAATTGGGGAATCTCAATTAATTGGAATAAATAGTATTGATATTACTAATAAAATTGATAGGAGAAAATCACGTAAATCTTACTGGATGAATACAATTGTTGGTACCGCAGAATATGCAGCTCCTGAAATTAATATAGGGGGTAATCAAAATAGTGAAGATATTAAAAAAAGAATTGATGATTTTTTCGTTGACAATGATTATATTAAAAATAAAATGTATAATGAAAAAGTTGATAGTTGGTCTTTAGGTGTTATTAGTCATATACTTTTATCGGGTATATCACCATTCTACAGCGATAATATTAAAGAAATAGTTGAGAAAAGTAAAAAAGGCATTCTATTCATCGATAATAGTAAGAAATGGGAAGGAATAAGTTCTATTAGTAAGAATTTTGTCAAAAGTTGTCTTGAAATTGATGTTAATAAAAGATTAAGTATTGAGCAATGTATTAAAAATGCCATGTTTTGCCATGGACAAAGACTGGAATTAATCCAAGCGTTATTGGTGCAAACTCCGAAATAAGGAATTAAATGCGGATAAAGCATAGCCAACTTTCTACAAAATAGCCTTTTATTTCAAGAATTAAAAGTTGTTTACTAACATTCGGTATAACAACCACAAGTGGAAAGGGTAAGAAAAAAAACCGAAGTCATATGAAAATGTCAAAAAAATAAAAAAATAAATTTTTAAGTAAAAAAAAAAAAAAAAAAAAAAAAAAAAAAAAAAAATTAAATTTAGTTCCGAATTATGCCATTACACAAATTAGTTTCCAGTTTCCAGTTCTACCATACAAATTCCAGAAAATATAAACAATAAACGATGAGGAAAACGAAAAGCCAGAAATTTATTGAGAGCGCGGAGTGGAAAATAAAGACAAAATAAAAAAAAAATGATTAGGAACGTTAACTTTATGAGTTTTTTTTTTTTTTGCATTTCTAACATTTTTTCAGCTTTTTTTTTTTTAATACCAATTGTCAACTATACTAAGTAATCAATCATTTCTGACACTTTGTCGTGCTGGCAAAGTATTCTAAAACTTAACTGAAGTTCCTTTTGCTCTTTGTTTTTCAAAGCTTGTGATTTCTTTTCTCTTTTTGTTACAATCCCTTTGTTTTATTCCTTTTGCTTCTCATTTAAAGTTTCATTTAACAAATAAATAGATTTGTATTTTTCAGTGGTGCTTTTTTGCTTCATTGAATTCACATTCAAAATCGTCTTTAACTGATTTAATATAGGCTCTCAATAGTTGATTCGAAAAAATTTGACATAAAAAATTGATTCAAATTAGAAAATATTTATTTGTCATTATTTAGCCTTTTTCTTTTCTTTTACATTACTATTTTAATTTAATTTTAATTATACCAAGCTTTTATTCGATATATTTTCAATTTTATTAATCGATTTCATATTGATAATATTATCATTTTAATAAACTCCTATTTGATTGATCTAAAGAATTAAAAATAAACTGAAACTTAAATTCAAACTTCGATTTGATTCATTATAATTTTGTTTATTTTAATTTAGTTAGTTTCTTTTTCCAGTTAATTTGACTCAGTTCATTTCAATTCATTTCAATTCATTTCAATTCATTTCATTTCACTTTATTTGTTATTCTTTACAAACTTCATCACAGTTATTTTATTCCGTTTCATTCATTTTTTTGTTCCAATTCTTTTATTGCTCATTGTTTATAGAAAAAAATTCAAAGATTATTTTTTGCATATTAATACTACAATTACTACTACGACTATATAATAATTAACCATAATTATTATAAATATTTCATTAGCTTTTATTTTAATTTCATTTCAATAAAATTTTCTTTATATATTATATCATTACAAATATATATCCATTTTATATGCTCTTAGACATTCAATAATTTGTTTCCAAAATAAAATATAAATAAAAAAAATAATTATCCATCATGTACAATAATAATAATAATAACAATATTTCAAATCTACCATCAACTCCATCTTCATCTTTATCTTTTGATAACAACTCTAACAATGGTAACGTTAATAATAATGGCCAAATTCCACAACTATGGATGGGTGAATTAGACCAAAGATGGGATGAATTAACAATTAAGCAAATTTGGACTAGTTTATTAAGTAATCTAGGTATAGTTGTTCATTCAGTTAAATTGATTAAAGATAAACAAAGTTCACAATTAGGTTTAGCAAATGCAGGTTATTGTTTTATTAGATTCCATAATTTTGAAGATGCATCAAAAGTTTTAAATAATTTTAATGGTAAGCCAATACCTGGTACAAACAATCAACATTATTTTAGATTAAATTGGTCATCTGCAAATATTCAAGCTGCTGCAGTTGCAGCTGCTGCTAATTCATCTATACCTTTAACAACTTCCTCAAATCCGATTGAATATTCTATTTTTGTTGGTGATTTACCACAAAATATTAATGAACAAATACTTTTACAAACATTTAAGATGAAATATCCTTCATGTACAAGTGTTAAAATAATGGTTGATCAATCAACTGGTAATATTAAAGGTTATGGATTTGTTAAATTTTTAAATGAAGATGAACAAAAGAAAGCATTAGTTGAAATGCAAGGTTATATTTTATTAGGTAGAGCAATCAGAGTTTCAACTGCATCAAAATCAAACTCTTCATTACCAAATTCATTATCAAATAATTCTAATTCTTCATTAAATATCAATCAAGTTTTATCACCTTCAAAATTATTATCAACAAATTTTTCAAATTCTTCAACTCAATTGCCTCAACAATCACAGCAAATTTATTCTCAACAACCATTACTTCAACAATCCAATTTAAGTATTTCATCATCATTAGCAAATAATATGGCATCTAATTCAAATAATCCAACTAATAATAATAACAATAATATTAATATTAATATTAACAATTCTAATAATAGATCATTATTACAACCATTACCACAAAATAATTCATTACAATATTTTAATGATCCTGCAAATACTACAGTTTTTATTGGTGGTCTGAATGTACCATTTACTGAGAAGCAAATGTTTGATTTATTTTCAAAATATGGTAGTATTAGTTATGTTAAAATACCAGCTGGTAAAAATTGTGGATTTGTTCAATTTTTTCACAGGGAAAGTGCAGAAATGGCAATAAATGAAATGCAAGGTTATGATATTGGTGGAGGATGTAAAATTAGAGTTAGTTGGGGTGCAAGAGCAGCTCAAAGAAGTTGGTTTGCAAGACAATTACAAATGCAACAACAAGCACAACAAGTACAACAATTATCAATTAATCATTTTAATAATTCAAATTCAAATTCTAATAATCATTTAGATCAATTATCAAATAATGATATTAGTATGTTATTGAATATGACAAAAAATCAAAATATTACTGATAGTTTAGGATTATTTGATTCATATTCTAATCTTAATATAAATGATCCAATGTTAAATTTGAATAGTTATTCAGTTGATCAATATAACTTTCAAAATGAGCAAATTCCATTTACTAATAACAGCAATCCAAATGTTGTCAATAATGATACTGTAGATAGTACTACTAAAACTAATAATAATAATAATATTAATAATAATATTAATAATAACACAAATTTTAATTCTAATGATGAATTAAAATTAAATAAACTTTTATTAGCTGCTCGTGATGGGAATCTTGATCAATTAGATTTAGGGTCAAATATCTACAATTGAATTAATCAACAAATAATAATAATAATAATAAATAATAATAAATAATAAATAATAATAATAATAATAATAATAATAATAATACCATTTTTGTCATTTAATTGTTTGTTTATGTTTTTTACCCCATTTTTTACAGATTTCACTTATGACTTTTTTGTTTTTCTTTTCACCTTTTATCATTATATATAGAAATATGTTAACATTTTTTTCATTCACAGAATTGTTTTTTCCTTTTTTAATTATAATTTCAATTTCAATTTCATTTTCATTTTTTTCATTTTTTCATTCTAATTTCAATTTAAATTTTAATTTTAATTTTCAATTATATTATTTATCAATATAAATAATAATTTACATATATATCCAATAGATAATTTTATTAAAGTACAGTTATGAATGAATCAAAAGATTGCAATAATGAATAAACTACAACAATATCATAATATCAAACTGGTATAATTATAATATACAAGTTATTTATTTTTTATTTTTATGTCATTTTCCTTTTTAATTTTAAAATTATTATTTTATTTTATTTTATTTTATTTTATTTTATTTTTCATTTTATTTTAGTTTACTTTATTTTTTTTGTTATGCTTATCTATTAAATTCCATGAATTATTTTTACTGCTATGCTCAATGTTACTAAATTAATGCTATTAAATTGTTTATTTATTGTTTTCTTATTTTGTTTTTTCTTTTTTAACTTTATTCTATTTAAAATGTTTTTTAACTTTATTTCTTTGTTATGCTTGTTTATTGCTATTATCATTGATTTCTATTTTTTAACTAACATAAAAATCTTATTCATTTATTATTTACTAATTAAGCATTAATAATTACTTTATATATATAGATATATAAATATAATTTTAATATATATTTACGTGTAATTAAGTTTTATGTTTATACATTATATTGTGTAATATAAAAGCGATATTTAGTGAAATGTGAGATTTAAAATGAACTAAAATATATGATGTAATGATTATACAATTTAAAAAAGAATAAAGTGGCAGTTTAAGAATTAATAAGCAGTATATTTAAAGTTCCGTTATCGGAGAGACTTATTAATAAAGAAGGGTCAAATGGAAATTAAACCATTAATGGAATAAAAATTAAGTAATGTCTAGCTAGGCATTAAAATTTAAAATAAATTAACGATGGCATTGAAGGGCGAAAAAAACGAGGCAAAAATACTGAAAAATACCCGTTAAGAGGAAATTACAGCCTTTTGTGTTGAAAATTATATGGCATTTCGCATTTCACAAAGTGCATTGTGTGAAAAATGAGAAAAGGAACAACAAACAGTCGGAGGATTGCGAAATTGACAGTTTTTGCTGTCAATTTGCTTCTTTTGACACCTTTTGGTGATATTAGATTGGCATCTATTTGAATAATGATGGCAATAATGCCTGTTTTCTTTCTTTGTGGCAATCACTGCTAACGGTTAAATCAAATACTTGTTTCTTTATTGTTTCCACATTTGGCTTTAGTAATTTTTGCTTTGTATTTCCGCTAGATTTCTAAAGATCACTTTCCATTCTGGTTTTTCAATCAAGGGCATTTCGTTTATATGATGATAATTCAAATGTAAAAAAAGTAATAGAATAGCATGTTTTTATTATTTGAATTACGGGGGAAAGGGCCGGTTTTACTGAGTTTTTTTTATTTCTCCTCCTTATCAATCGATTTCTTTTCTTTTTTTAACAATGTCATCATTTTTTTTTTTTTTGATCTTTTTTTTTTTTATGTTTTTTTTCCCTGGAGTTGTCCTGTCCTGTTTGACTCATATTATATATATATTATTTCAAAATTAGCATTTATATATATGACTAGTTCCTATTTTACTATATATTATTTTTCCCCCCTGTTTTTTCTTTTGTGAAGTTTCGGTCTTCTTTGATTTGCTCTTTCTTTTCCTTTAATTTTTGTAGTAATAATAATATATTAAATAGAATAATAATAATATAATGTCAGCATTTGAAACGGATGAATTTGAATTACATAATTTTACATCAGTTGAAAATGAAAGTAAAAAATTACCTTATGAAGAAATAAGTAATATTGAATCATTTGATTCAAAGGATGATAATAAAATAAATAATGAAGAAATTGAAAATAATGAAGTGAAAAAAGGATTTTGGAAAGATTTTGTTGATAGTTTTAAACCAATTGATCTAGGTGAAATTGATCCAAATTTAACAGATATTGAAAGGGCAAATTTAATAGCTGAAAAAGCACCATTAAAACGTAGTTTAAAAAATAGACATATTCAAATGATTGCAATTGGTAGTGCAATTGGTACTGGATTATTTGTTGGTTCAGGTACTGCATTAAGAACTGGTGGACCAGCTTCATTAATTATTTGTTATTTTTTAATTGGTACAATGATTTTTTGTACAGTTCAAGCATTAGGTGAATTAGCAGTTGCATTCCCAGTTGCTGGTTCATTTTTATCATTAAATTCAAGATTTATTTCACCAATTTGGGGATTTTGTATGGCATGGAATTATGTTTTACAATGGATTATTGTTATGCCATTAGAATTAGTTGCATCATCATTAACAATTCAATATTGGAATGATAAAATTAATTCAGCTGCTTGGGTTACAATTTTTTATTTTTTAATTGTATTTATAAATATATTTGGTGTTAAAGGTTATGGTGAAGCAGAATTTATTTTTTCAACAATTAAAGTTATTGCAATTATTGGATTTATTATATTAGGTATTGTACTTAATTGTGGTGGTGGACCAATTGGTGGTTATATTGGTGGTAAATATTGGCATGATCCAGGTTCATTTAATCATGGATTTAAAGGTTTATGTGGAGTTTTTGTTACAGCTGCATTTTCATTTTCAGGTACTGAATTAGTTGGATTAACAAGTGCAGAAGCTGCAAATCCTAGAAAGACATTACCAAGTGCAACAAAGCAAGTTTTTTGGAGAATTACATTATTTTATATGGTTTCATTAACATTAATTGGATTATTAGTTCCATATAATGATTCAAGATTAATGGGTAATTCATCAGCTGATGCAGCTGCATCACCATTTGTTATTGCAATTAGAAATGCAGGTATTAAAGGTTTACCATCAGTTATGAATGCAGTTATTTTAATTGCAGTTTTATCAGTTGCAAATTCAGCAGTTTTTGGAGCATCAAGAACAATTGCATCATTAGCAGATCAAGGATTTGCACCAAAATGTTTTGGATATATTGATCGTAAAGGTAGACCATTAGTTGGAGTTTTAATTTCATTTGCATTTGGGTTATTATGTTATTTAGCTGCATCATCAAAGGAATCAATTGCATTTTCATGGATGATGGCAATTTCTGGTTTATCATCAATTTTTACATGGGGTTCAATTTGTTTTACACATGTTAGATTTAGAAGGGCATTATATGTTCAAGGTAGAAATACAAATGAATTAACATTTGTTGCAATGTCAGGAGTTTATGGATCACTTTGGGGTGTTTTACTTAATATACTTGTTTTATTTGCAGAATTTTGGTATTCATTATTCCCAACTAATAAACCAGATGCATATAATTTTTTCGAAAATTATTTAAATGCAATTGTATTAGTATTTTT
>JAJLVP010000340.1:0-33098 GCA_030570435.1 Pichia ethanolica
TCACTTTAGTAACTCATAATATCTTGAGGGAACTGTTATTTGAATTTTTGTTATTTTAATCAAACAGTAAATAAGATCATTAAACTATTACATTTGAAATTTTGATCTTATTAATTTCCTAGTGAGGAAAATTTAAAGATAACATTTCAATCATAATATAATGAGGCTGTTGCAAATACCTGAAGATCAATGGGAAGAATATTTTTTTTCATCAACCTTAGGTTTAATTGGAACAACCCAATTTATTGAGGCTAAGAATGGTAAATATAAAGATTTCGATCCCAGAGACTTATATTCAAGAGCAAGAATAATTCTACAAAATCAAATCTACCTTTTATTTCAATGGTCCTTAATTCGTTTTTGTATTGCACATCCAGTTGCTGAAAAACTTATTCCAGCTAAATATTTTACTTATACCCCTTATAATTTTATTCCAGATAATGATGAAATTAAATTATATATCAATAATCCAATATTTCTTTGGAGATTTTCAATTCAAAATTACAGGTTTTTTTCAAACATATTTGGAAAATATCGAACATTCCATACACACTCAAATAAGCTTAATTATTCCAATTTATCCACGTATAATGTTGATCATTCACCATTAGTTAAATATGTCAAATCAAACAAGGAATTGATTTCTTCATTCAAATATAAATTTAAGTTTTTGAGGATTAAAGATATTAAAGGTATTAATTTGCACAAACTTAAAAAAATTGAAAATCGATTTTCTTATCAACTAAAACCTCATGAAAAAGCTGAATGCTTTCATTCTGTTGATTTTCAATTACATCTGCTGGATTCTTATACAACATATGAAGATTTTATTCAAATACTCATTACTGGTCATACTTCAGATGATTCCCCAGGTGAGTTATTAGAAGAATCAATATACATTTCTAATTTAAAACTTGAGAATTTGAAAAGAGAGAGACTTATTACAAAAAAGAATGGAAGAAAGGAAAATCATTCAAAGTTTGAGAAAAATGACAAAAAGTTAATAGAAAAGAAATGTAAAAAAAGTAATATCAATATAATCTCGTGTAATCAATATTTACTAGAAGATTTACCCACGACAGCCGAACGTTATGTTGGTCATTTTGGAAATGTTTCTGATTATATTAGGTTAATACATTTTAAACATATTATTCAAAATCGAAAATTAATTTGTCCAGTTTTATCTCCATATTGCACAACATCAGCCTGGAATGAATACATATTAATTTCCGATCCAAATTTTTCAAAAAGTCTTTATTATGCATGTATTGCTGAATTTGGATCCAGAGCAAGAGTTCAATCTTTTGTCAGAAAAGACCACAATGGGGAAAACATAAGAATTGGCTGGGCTGTTCCGTGTCACTCAAAGGATTTACTTAAATTTTTGGGGAAATATTTTATATCAATAGTACCTGAAGCCAACAATTTTTTAAAGATTCCATTATTAAAACTCGTTGATGGAGAATTTATATTTGTTAAAGATGAAGTCCAGATCAATGGATATTTAACTTCATGTTTTAAAATAATGGATAAAAGAGCAACATTAAATTATAATCAGTTGGACAAAAAGTCCAACACTATTATCCCTAAAATTTCAACTTAACTAAATGATTCCAAATCTGAACATTGCATTTCTACAAAAAACGAAGAAGATAATATGATAACTAGAAATAATAATGAATTTTCAAAACCCACAATTAATAATAGCTTGAAATTATTTAGACCAATTAATTTTGTTGAAATTGATATAAACTCTAATCAATTGGAATTATTTAATGATATTGTCCATTATCAATCTGGAATTATTGAAAATAATAATAAAGATATTAGTTCTCTTATTAGGGAAATATTTTCACATGAACAGATTTTTTTAACAGATTATATATTACTATCAATGTTATCAACATTAGGAAAAGAGGAAAGAATTTTATTTGTGCCTTATAAAGATGAATTTGAATCTATTAAAGATATCGACTTTTGTAAGAAAGTATATAATACTCTATTACATTATTCATCTGAGTCTAATATTTCATTTCAAAATCCATGTTTAAATTTAAATGATAAAAATAGCTTGTTATCAATTTATAACAAAAAATTGGAGAGAACTAATAATAAATCAAATACTATTGAATTAGAAGTCGAAATGAATCATGATCATAATAATTGTTCACAACATGAAAACAAAAATTTTGAATTAAATAAATTTCAAGATACTATAAAATATTCCTTTATCGAAAAAGATCATCAAGATTTCGAAAAGAAAGAATTATCTAATTATTACAATTCTAGTTCTGGATCCATGTAATTTTTAACTAACGATAAAATAAAGAATTTTTAGCAAATATTTTTTTTTACAATTTCAATGAGTTCAATACAACAACAAAGAACAAACGGCTTAAATCTATTATTGACACAATCCAGTTAAAATTGTTTTTAAAGAAGTTGAGATTTAGCTAGATCATATATATTATGTAAAATCATTTTTATAAATCTTGTATATAAAATCAGCGATAATTTAATGTATTAGAAATAAATAATTAAATAAATAATTAACCTCCATGTAAAGTACTTGTGAAAGAGATTAAATCACCATCTTCAAGTACATAATCTTCTTTATCTTCCAATTCCCAATCGGTATCATTAATCAATACCAATATACCAGGTCGTATTGTTCCATCTTGGATAAATATATCCATATCTTTATCATTTGTTATCATTGTATCTGCAAGATATTTTATAAGATCTGCAATTGTTGGTTCATTTTCTGAATTATTAGAAGAGTTTGTAATATCGCATTTTGTATTTTTTACCCCTCCGAAAGTTTGATCCAAACCTCCAAGAAACTCCACTTTTACTTTGACCATATTGTGATTGATTTGTTTTCGTTTTGAAGTATATTAATGAATGAATAAAGTTGTAAAGGAAAAACAACAAAATAGAAAGTTTCAAACCGAAGAAGAAATAAAAAAATAAAAAAAAAAAGAAATAAAAAAATAAATAAATAAATATTACGTAAGCGACACATAGTGTTAAGGATGTGCGGTTTTACACATACTTAAAGGTTTATTTATTTAGCATTAACATTAAACATTAAACAATAATTTTGCTTTTTCTCTCTCACATTTCTCATTTCTCCACACAGAATGAAAATATATTTATTGATAAATAGCAAATAATGATGGAATTTTGAAAATTATGATCAGATAGGGAAATATGAGTAATAAGTAATATATTATATATTCACATATAGCCTCTCCGCTTTTTATCATGTTATAAATAAATCATGGATTGTTTAATTTTCACTTATTTCTTCTATTTTCTTTCTTTTTTTCTTTCTTTTTTTCTTTCTTTCTAGTCTTTTCTTTTCTTTTCTTTTCTTTTCTTTTCGTATCTTTCGATTATTATTTTAGTTTTCAATTTTCAGTTCTCAGAAAAAGCAAGAAGAATAAGAAATCAGTTCCGTTTGTGAATATTACTTATTATACAACTTTTTTTTTAAAACTATTTTTATTCCAGAAAAATGCCTATGTTAAAAGACCCTTCTATTAAATATAAAGCTTTTGATCCAAAACTTAAATTAGATGATCGTCAATGGCCTTCTAAATCTTTAACAAAACCTCCAAGATGGTTATCAACAGATTTAAGGGATGGTAATCAATCATTACCAGATCCAATGTCAATTCCAGAGAAAAAAATATATTTTAAAGAATTAGTTAATATTGGATTTAAAGAAATTGAAGTTGCATTTCCATCAGCTTCACAAATTGATTTTGATTTTACTCGTTGGTGTGTTGAAAATGCACCAGATGATGTTTCAATTCAAGTTTTATCACCTTGTAGACCAGAATTAATTAAAAGAACTATAGAATCTTTAAAAGGTGCTAAAAGAGCAACTGTTCATATTTATCTTGCAACTTCAGATTGTTTTAGAAATATTGTTTTCGGTATGACTCATGAAGAAACTATTGAAAAGGCAACTGAATGTACAAAATTAGTTAGATCTTTAACAAAAGATTCAAATGATGAAAATATTAATAAAACATTTTGGGCTTTTGAATTCTCACCAGAAACTTTCTCTGATACAACCCCTGATTTTGCTTTAAAAGTTTGTGAATCTGTTAAAAATGCTTGGTCACCAACAATTGAAAATCCAATTATTTTTAATTTACCAGCAACAGTTGAAATGGCAACTCCAAATATTTATGCTGATCAAATTGAATATTTTTCACGTAATATATCAAATAGAGAAACTGTTTGTATTTCATTACATCCACATAATGATCGTGGTTGTGCAGTTGCAGCTGCTGAATTAGCACAATTAGGTGGTGCTGATAGAGTTGAAGGTTGTCTTTTCGGTAATGGTGAAAGAACTGGTAATGTTGATTTAGTTACATTAGCATTAAACCTTTATACTCAAGGTATTTATCCAAATTTAGATTTTAGTGATATGAGTAAAGTTATTGAAGTTGTTGAAAAATGTAATAAAATACCTGTTCATCCAAGAGCTCCTTATGGTGGTCAATTAGTTGTTTGTGCGTTTTCAGGATCTCATCAAGATGCTATTAAAAAAGGTTTTAAAAAATATGAAGAACAAGTTAAAAATACTGGTAATATTAAATGGACAATGCCATATTTACCATTAGATCCTCAAGATATTGGACGTAATTATGAAGCTATTATTAGAGTTAATTCTCAATCTGGTAAAGGTGGTGCATCATGGATTATTTTAAGAAATCTTGAACTTGATTTACCAAGGGGTTTACAAATTGACTTTTCAAAACATGTTCAATCTGAATCTGAATGGAAAGGTAGAGAATTGAAAACTAAAGAAATTATTGATTTATTTAAAGAAAAATATTATCTTTATGATGAAAATGATGAAAATGATAATGAAACTGTTGCAATGCTTAATTTTTTCAAATTAACTGATTATAATGTAACCAATGATGGTAAGAATAGAAATATAGTTGCATTAATATCATCTAAGAGTAAAGAATTATCAATAAAAGGTTTTGGTAATGGTCCAATTTCAGCTTTAGCAAATGCAATTTCTAGTTATTTTAACGTTAATTATGATGTTATTCATTATAATCAACATACTTTAGGTAAAGATTCAAACTCAAAAGCTGTTGGTTATATTGGTGTTAGAGTTGGAGATAATGAAAAAATCATTTGGGGTGTTGGTATAGATGAAGATGTTACAGAGGCTGGTATGATTGCCCTTGTTAATACCTTAAATGGTTGTATTAGAGATAAATTTATTAAAATATAATTTACATTTTATAAATAACAGTAACAAACCTATACAGTAAAAAAACAAACATGTAAATGTTTACATAAGCCAATCGCTTTAGGCAATTTATTTTTCCGCAGAGCCTACTTTATATAAAATTAGAATTATTGTATCATTGCATATTATATACTTAACAGTAATTAATTGATAATTACAGAATAATCTTATAAATTGACATTAATCTTACATGTTTTATATCTATTTATTGACTCAAAAATAAAAGTCATCATGTCTATGGAACTATACATTAATGATACTACACATACTCTGGCAATATGCTCAAATAATTATGCGTTGGTCTTAATGGATACTTCTCACAATAGAAATTCAAGTGTTGGCTCATCAAACTATACCCACGGCCACAATCACTCAAGTCATTCCATAAACCAAGGAGATTCACCTCCAAAATGTATAATTGAATTTGTACCCATAAATACTGTACCATTGCAAACATTCAGAAGAATTCAGAAAGAATTATATGGATTATTAGGATTAATTTGCATAAAAGGTACAATGTATGTTGGTTTTATAAGTGGTAAATCGAAAGTAGGACCCTTAATACCTCAAGTTAATGTTTATCAATTAATAAATACTATTTTTGTTGGATTTAATGGTGAAATATATTCTTTATATAATCAATATAATCAACAATCTCTACAACAACTACAACAATTAGAGGAATCTTATGAAACAATGGAGTCATCATCTTCAACTTCGAGAATTAATTCAATAATGAAATTATTGGAAACAGGAACATTTTATTATTCTTATGATACTGATTTGGCTGTGAAAGCACAGGATTGGGATATCGCAAACAAAACAGATTATTCTTATACTACTGTACAAAATTTACAAGATGATTATGCAGGAAGATTTGTATGGAATAGTAATTTGATTAGTGAAATTTCAATATTTAGGGGTAGGCTAGCAGATGAAGAAAGAAAAATATTTGATGAAGGAAAATTTTATACTACATTGATCAGAGGATTTGTTCAAAGAGAAGCTTTTGATAATCATTCTGATAGTTGGATGACCATAATATCAAGACAAGATTGTAGAAAAATTGGTCCTTTATTTGGTCCTTCTTGTGTTGATGATGAAGGTAATGTCGCAAATTTTGTTGAAACAGAACTTGTCGTTTATACAGGTGAGAATTTAGTTAGTTTTGCTATTGTTAAAGGAAATGTTCCTTTGTTTTGGAAATTGGATACTCACTTGCTAAGCACAAAAATAGAATTTCCAAGATCAGAGGATGCCTCTAAACATGCTTTCAATAGATTTTTTGAAACTGTATGTACTGAATATAATATGGTTTATGTTTTAGATGCATTAAGTACCAAAGGTAGTCAACCTGAGCTTAGTGAAAGGTATGCCAATGCAATTCAAGAATTGCAAACAGATTCTAAAGAGTTATCAGTAGGTTATAAAAAGCTGACATATAGTGGATCATTGGGTAATAGATTGAAAGGAAGAAATGATTATATGAGCTTATTATTACAGGATGATCAGATTCACACGGCATTAGAAAACTATTCAGCAAATCAATTTAATTTTGATGAATGGAAACAAAGTTCAAGACAACTAGGTGTATTTCTAGTAAATACACTAGATTCAAATGATAGAGCTAATCACGTCGAATGTAAAATCAGTGAAATGATACTTGAATATTTATTTGGTACAAATTTTACACCAGAAGTTTGGTCGAAACATAATATTTTATGGTTGTCAAATGGAGCAGCTTTAGGTAAATTATCTGATACTTACAATGCATCAATAAAAACGAAAAATAAAACAGGTGGTTTAATTGGGAAATTTGCAGAACAAAGTAAAAAATACGCAGAACAAAGTAAAAAGTATGTTTCTGGTGGCCCAAACAATATAAATATGTCCAGTACAGGTAGACAAACACAATTTGATAGATTGTTAGGTAGGAAAAATAAAGAAGTCCAAGTTCAATTGATTGATCCTATTCATGATTATGTTTTAGAAGGTTTAAATAAAAGGAGAGATGAATTTACAACAAATAAAGATCTATCAATATATGCAGTAACATTTAATGTTAATGCAGTTATGTACACTGGAGATTTAAATGAATTATTATTTCCCGAGGAAGAAACTTTTAACAAATATGATTTGATTGCAATTGCATTGGAAGAGGTTATTGAATTAACACCGAGCAAAGTGATGTCTATTGATTTAAGTACACGAAATTTTTGGGAAAGAAGATTTAAAGATGTTTTAAATAATAAGCATGCAAAAGAATACACACTATTAAGAGGTGAACAATTAGGTGGTATACTTTTATTAGTTTATGCAAGTACTGAAACTATTGACAATATAAAAAATGTTGAAAGTAGTGTTAAAAAAACTGGGTTTAAAGGGATCAGTGCTAATAAAGGTGGTGTTGGAATTACATTTACCTTTTCTACCCATTCAAGAATATGTTTTGTTGCTTCACATTTAGCTGCAGGTCAAAGTAATAGTGAAGAAAGACATCAAAATTATAACACGATTGCTAGTGGATTATCATTTAAAAAATGTAAAAATATCAAAGACTCTGACATTTTAATTTGGATGGGTGATCTTAATTATAGAATAAGTTTACCAAATGAAACAGTTCGAAAAATATTAAAATACAGGGCTCCTAGTTATGCAATAAATTATGGTAATATCAGTGTCAATAATCCAAATAATAGTAGTGAAAGTATTGTTAGTGAAGATTCACACAGTCCAGATAATGATAGTAGCAGTGTGTTTGAAGAGATAGATGATGTTAAAAAAGATTTTTTTGATGAAGGAGAAAAGGAAATAGAAAAAGAAAACGAGCTTCAGTTGGAAACCGAGCTAGCTGAAAAGGATAATATCGAATTGAAACTTGACAATGAATTAAAAGGACTTGAAAATAAACATAGTGATGACAATAATGATTTGGAAATAAGTCCCAAATCCAATCGAAGTTCTAATATAGTGAAGATTGATAATTCTACTCTAAAAGGCAATAGTAAATCTTCGACATCATCAGTTGATTTGATTAAATCTAATTTTATTGATGGTAATAATATTAGATCCAACGAGAATCTAAATGGTAGTAAAATATTTTTTGATAGTAGTCAAGAAAGATTAAACAATTCTCATACACAGTTAAGTGTGAATGAAGAACAAAAAAATATTGAACAATTATTTGAATATGATCAATTAAATGTACAAATGGCTAATGGTCAGACATTTCCATTTTATGATGAAATGGAGATAAAATTTAAACCAACATATAAGTTTGATAAAGGAACAGATTATTATGATACATCAGAGAAGCAACGTGTACCTTCATGGACTGATAGGATTTTAACTCATACGAAGAATAAAAGAGTTACTTCTTTAGAACAATTAAGATATAATAGTATACCTCAATATAGATTTAGTGATCATAAACCAGTTTATGGGATTTTTATTGCCAAGCTTGAAATAGTTAATGATGCTATTAAAACTGTTATTGAAAAGGAATTATATGATATAACAAAGCAAAAATTATATTCCAATGATAATAATGGTGGTATTATGCAACCTACTTTATTAAGTTCATTTGTCCCTGAGAATCGAGGAAAGAATGTTTTAAAATATGGATTACCTGCCCCATCAAGCAAAACCTCAAGGTGGTGGATTTCAAAGGATAAAGATGGTATTATAAATGATGAAAAAATAGGTAAAGTAAAAATCAAATTTCCTGAATTAGATAGTGGAGAATATATGATTAATCCTAATTTACCAAGGAATCCATTTGCTAAAACCGATGAACCATACTTTATAGAAAGGGAGGGTTTATAGATACATATATTGTGTTATATAATTTTTTTTTTAATTAAATAAAAAAGCTTTTAATTAATAATTATTACAAACTTTTTAATAAAAATAAACTTAGAATTAAAAACTTGATAGAAATAAAAAAATACTGTTTAAACGACAACTGCAGGATTCGAACCTGCGCGGGCAAAGCCCAAAAGATTTCTAATCTTTCTCCTTAACCACTCGGACAAATTGCCAATTATAAACAAATTTTTGCGCTAGTGATAAATGCCAAAAGTAAAGCTTATGAAAAGAACGTAATGGTGGAAACAAGATAAAGCCGTTAAAAACAATAATATCCGATATAGTGTAATGGCTATCACGGTCCGCTTTCACCGGGCAGACCCGGGTTCGATTCCCGGTATCGGAATGATTAATTTTTTGTTGTTTTATTTTTTTTTCTACATATACTATTATTGCATATTTACTTTTAAATGTAATTTAATTAATTTCTTTAAAACGTACTGTTTTTCACCCAAATATCTTTTATATTACAAATTTGAATTCAGTCATTTTAGTACTAATAATCGATTCAAAGAATATATAAATATAGTTGCAAAAATGGTTACGCCTTGTCAAGATGATAATGATGATAGATCATAATAAATAATAATAATAAAAAAATGAAAAGCCAATGACATAATCAAATCAAATCAAATCAAATCAAATAATATCACTAGTCTCGGCGCTATCGAAGAAATGAAATCAAATTGAAAGGGAAGGGAAATACGGAAATTAATCAATTAATTAATTATTTAATTAATTATTATTATTATTATTATCAGATAATTCGTGACCTGTTAATAAATTTTTCATTATAATGCTATGATAAAATTAACATTTCGCATTGTTAAAATTGAATATTTTCCTTTTATCAGTTAATTTTTCTTTTTTCTTATTTTTTTATTCATTTTTTTTCCAACTTCCCGCTTAATGAAAAATTGGCGCTAACAAGTAAAAATGAGTAATTGAAAAATTAATGAAATTATGAATGAAATTTGAAAAATTTGACTGATTTACATACAAAAATGACTAACTTCTGATACTGGCCTGACTTGATTTAATTTTCCATATGGTGTTTTATGTTTAATTCTTTTTTTCCAATATCTTTTCTTGTTCTATTCTATTCTATTCTATTCTTTCTTTTCCTTTCCTCTATCCTCTCATCTATCCTCTCATCTATCTTCTCCTTCTTCTACTCCTTTTTCATTCTTATCGTGTTTCTTTCTCTTTCTTTCTCTTTCTTTCTCTTTCTTTCTCTTTCTTTCTCTTTCTTTATTTATATAAATACATACAAACAAACTCAATTGAAAAACAATGTCCCCAGCTGTTAATCCATATGCACCAAATCCTAGTGATTTCATATCAAATGTGCCGAGATTTGAAGTAATTGATTCAACTTTAAGAGAAGGTGAACAATTTGCAAATTCTTTCTTTACATTAGAAAATAAAATTAAAATTGCTAAAGCATTAGATGATTTTGGTGTTGATTATATTGAAGTAACATCACCAGTTGCAAGTGATCAAGCAAGAGAAGAAGTTGAAACAATTTGTAAATTAGGTTTAAAATCAAAAATTTTAACTCATATTAGATGTCATATGCATGATGCAAAAATTGCTTGTGAAACTGGTGTTGATGGTGTTAATGTTTTCATTGGTACATCAAATTTTTTAAGACAACATTCACATGGTAAAGATATGTCATTTATTACAAAAGCTGCAATTGAAGTTATAGAATTTGTTAAATCAAAAGGTTTAGAAATTAGATTTTCAACTGAAGATTCATTTAGATCAGATATTGTTGATTTACTTAATATTTATACAACAGTTGATAAAATTGGTGTAAATAGAATTGGTATTGCAGATACTGTTGGTGGTGCAAATCCAAGACAAGTTTATGAATTAATTAGAACAATTAAATCAAGTGTTAAATGTGAAATTGAAACTCATTTTCATAATGATACAGGTTGTGCAATTGCAAATGCTTATACTGCATTAGAAGCTGGTGCAAAATATATTGATACATGTGTTTTAGGTATTGGTGAAAGAAATGGTATTGTTCCACTTGGTGGATTTATGGCTAGAATGGTAGTTTCAGCACCTGATTATGTTAAATCAAAATATAAATTAAATAAAATTAGAGATTTAGAAAATTTAGTAGCTGAAATTGTTCAAGTTAATATACCATTTAATAATCCAATTACAGGATTTTGTGCATTTACTCATAAAGCTGGTATTCATGCGAAAGCAATTTTAGCAAATCCTTCAACTTATGAAATTTTAGATCCAAAAGATTTTGGATTAACAAGATATATTCATTTTGCTAATAGATTAACTGGTTGGAATGCAATTAAAGCTAGAGTTGAACAATTAAATTTAGATTTAACTGATGATCAAATTAAAGTTGTTACATCTCAAATTAAAAAAATGGGTGATGTTAGACCTTTAGGTATTGAAGATGTTGATTCAATAATTAAAGATTTCCATTCGAAAGAAAACTCAAAAGAAGAAAATTTAATCGCAAATGAACAAACTGAAAAGGACAAAATAGAGGGACAACCAAATGCTAAGAGACAAAGGGTTGATTAGACATTTTTCATTATTATTTATTTATTTATGGTTACTTAAAATCATACAGACACAATTTTACAATATCACAATTTATTATTACATTTTTTATATATTGTTATTACATTCATTAATTTTTTATTCATCTTAGTCTTTACTTTTATCTCATTCTAATTCTTATTTGTATTCCAAAATTTATGCTATATTCCATTTTATATTTTATATTTTATATTTTATATTTTATATTTCATTCTAAAAGTATTGTATAATCTCTTCTATATATCAAATTAAACGCCAAAAAGTTGATAATTCTATTAATCGAAAAGTTATTTCAGAAATTTTTCTGGATGTTGTGATGTTATGATGTTGTGATGTTGTGATGTTATTCAGTATTATATACATATATTATTTTTTTTTTTTTTTTTTTTTATTAATAGGATCAATGCATTTTTCACTTCTTCACGTGACTAATATTTTCAAATTGGATTACCCGGCAATTCTAACAAATTGTGAAAAAAAAAAGAAAAAGAAAAAAAAAGGACGCAACTTTTTTTTCACAAAAACTTTTCATCAGAATTTTTCACTCACTCGAGATTCACAGTTTTTGTTTTCTTTTATAAAGGAGACTTTGCCTGTTCTTTTATTTCTTCCTAACTTTTTAATTTCTTATGATTGTAAATTTATCTTTTCCTTTAACTTTTTAAATTTTTTCTTTCTTTCCTCAGTCAAACAAGAGTCAATCAATATGCCAAGTATGTATTTAAAATACTTCAATTTAAGAAGGTTTCATCCCTAGTTGGTTTGAGTCGTCTGATTTGAGCTAGTTAGTTTAAACGATGAAACTGCTGATTAATATTATGAAAGATTCACTCTTTAGTTTATTATAAACTAATGATAATCTTTTTTAATTATTCGGGTCTATAAAATAATTTAAGGATATGAAAATTTGCTTCATGATAAGATTAATAATTTTATTGCAAATTCTACCTTATTTTTTTATTACTATTTTTTAATTTAATCGTTAAAAAGTTTCATTTGATATGCTAAATACCCGACACTTTAGTATATCGTTATTATGATTTTTGAGCAGATTTCTGTCTCTTTATCTTATATTTAGATGAAACTTTGAAAAGAATTTTTTCCGACGATTTGAATGAATTATAGTAGTAAAGAAATAGTGTTAGAATTGTAATTTTATTCCTTTTAATTTTATTCTTGTAAGTAAATGATTGTAATCTTTAATTTATTTTTGTATTATTGACCTGTAAATTTTTACTAAGTCCGTATTCTAACATCAAAAATTTTAATTATTAATTATTAATTATTATAGGAGCTCCAAGAAACCACTCCAAGACATACTCTGTCCCAAAAAGACCATTCGAAACCGCTAGATTAGATGGTGAATTAAAATTAGCTGGTGAATACGGTTTAAAAAACAAGAGAGAAATTTACAGAATTGGTTTCCAATTATCTAAATTAAGAAGAGCTGCTAGAGATTTATTAACCAGAGATGAAAAAGATCCAAAGAGATTATTCGAAGGTAATGCCTTAATTAGAAGATTAGTTAGAGTTGGTATCTTATCTGAAGATAAAATGAAATTAGATTATGTTTTATCATTAAAGATTGAAGATTTCTTAGAAAGAAGATTACAAACTCAAGTTTTCAAATTAGGTTTAGCTAGATCAGTTCATCATGCTAGAGTTTTAATTACTCAAAGACATATTGCTGTTGGTAAACAAATTGTTTCAATCCCATCATTCATGGTTAGATTAGATTCTCAAAAACACATTGACTTTGCTTCAACCTCACCATACGGTGGTGGTAGAGCTGGTAGAGTTAAGAGAAAGTCTCAAGCTGCTAACGGTGAAGAAGGTGCTGAAGATGAAGAATAATTGTGTTGTCTTTAATTAAATAATTACTTATTTCTTTATATATATTAACATCAATTGTTTTTTATTATCATTGGTGAAAATTTTCTTATTTACTAAAACTAAATAGCTTTTATTTTCACTAATAAAAAAACACTAATTTCAATATATCCTTTTTTTGCTTTATAAAACCTGTAAATTATAAATTATATTTCTATTACTATTAAAATTAATTCCTTATCTTATGACAATGACTAAATAGTTAGTACTGCTATTGAACATAAAATGAATTAATGATACAGATATTTTAATTAATGTTAATGGTTTGAATGAAATTTGTTTAAATATTTTATTTCAGATGGCACGTGCTTGGAAAGAGGGTTTGCAAATATTTTTGCTCTTTAGTTACAGTCACAAAAACCCCAGCGCACCGCACACCTCAAAATACTAATAAATTTTTTTTTCTTAAGTTTATTCTCTCGCTTCTTGCAACTTGTGTCACTTCCTCGCTAGTGCACTTGCTGTTTCTTCCTCTTAGTGTAAAATTATTCTACTATACCGAAAAGATTTCACTGTGTTGAAGAGATAAATTTACTATTGAATCTATCAACTTTTTTTTATTTTATTTTCCTTTTTGAAATAACACACTAACCAGGGTATATAATTGATTCAAAATGGGTAAAAGGTATGCATTAGACAAAAACTAAACTAGATTGAATTATATTAATTAACGAAAATTTAAAAATGTTATGAAATGATATTAATTGATACAAAATCGAGATTTTATAACCATTAAGTTGTATAAATAATTGATACGACCATTTAAGACCATTTGAATATTGATATTAATGAATACCATTAATAATTAATCTATATATTGATTAAAAATTACAGTTAATTATAAATATATATGACGGAAATTAAAAAAAAAGTTTAAACCAAATTCTCAAGGAATTACAAAGTGAGATACATTTAAATTATTCAATAAATACATTTTGATAAAATCAGAGAAATTGATAAAATACTCGTATCTATTAAAACAAGAGGAGAAGAGGAATTTCATATAATTTTTTAATAAAATATAATTCCATAACAATAAATAATTACATGAACTAAATACTAACATAATAACAATAATTTTGTTATATTCTACTTTATTTTGATACAGTCATGGTTTAAGATCTAGAACTCGTTACGCATTCAGTCGTGACTTCAAGAAGCATGGTTCTCCAGCAATGTCCACCTACTTAAAAACTTACAAAGTCGGTGATGTTGTTGATATTAAAGTTAATGGTGCTATCCACGATGGTATGCCATTCAAATTCTACCACGGTAAAACCGGTATTGTTTTCAACGTTACCAAATCAGCTGTTGGTGTTATTGTTAACAAAGTCGTTGGTCACAGATACCTTGAAAAAAGATTGAACATCAAGATTGAACATGTTAAACACTCTAAATGTAGAGCTGAATTCTTAAACAGAGTTAAAGAAAACTCTGCTAAGAGAGCTGCTGCTAAAGCTTCTGGTGAAAAAGTTGAATTAAAGAGACAACCAGTTGGTCCAAGATCTTCAAGAGTTGTTTCTGGTGTTCCAACTACTTTAGCTCCAGTTGCTTATGAAACTTACATTTAAGGAAATTGGTGTGGTGTTATATGTAAATATTTTTTCTACTATTACTATTACTACTTTCTCTTTTTGTGTGTCTTTATAAGTTAAGTTAATAATTCCTCTTTATTTTATAGATAAGAGAAAATGCTTTGCGGATAATGAAATCTTCTAATAATCTAATCTATTAATTTAATTTAATATAAAAATATACTGTAGAGTTTCGATCTCTGTGATAAGAAAGATCTGGAATAGTTATTTAATTTCAAAAGTTAAAAATAAAAAGAATGATTTAATACTTTTATAAGTTTCAAATTGAGGTGTGAAAAATTTGTAAGTCAATTTTTTTTCTTAATATTTTTTATTTTTTTTTTTTACCGATGAAATTTTCACTCACTCTAAACTTTAACATAGTTTGGTAACATGTAACAAATGGTGTACATATTAGAACTATCAAACTGTCAAATTTCTTTCGACTATATAGAACTGTTCATCATCTATTTATTTATTTGACATACCAACCCAAAAGCACATATATAAATCACATAAATATAAGAAATAATTTCTTTCCTCTTTCATTTTACTGATATTTCCTCCGATTAATTGGAAATATAGCAAATACCTAAAATAACATAAAAATTATATAAAAATGTCAAATAATAATAATAATAATAAAGATAACGAAAAACCGTTAAATCAAAGAATAGTCAATATTGAACAGGATATAGAGACAGCTGTTCCATATTTAGCTTCCGATGAAAAATCTTCAAATTTAAAAGAAGCTTATGATACTATTTCAACAAACAATTCAACAACAATTAAAAAGGAAATTGCTGTTAAACCATGGGTTCATTTCGTTGCTGGTGGATTGGGTGGTATGTGTGGTGCAATATTTACATGTCCATTTGATGTTGTTAAAACCAGATTACAATCATCTGTTTATAGAGATCTTTATGTTAGTTCAACAGTAAACTCTAAATCCCCAATAACTAATGTTTTAACACATTTTAAAGAAACTTGTCATATTTTACATAGCGTTTATAAAGTTGAAGGCCCACGTGCATTATTTAAAGGTTTAGGTCCAAGTTTAGTTGGTGTAATTCCTGCTAGATCGATTAATTTTTTCACTTATGGTTATAGTAAAGATTTACTTAAAGGATTAGATTATTTTCAAGGGCAAGAGAGTTCATTTTTACATTTATTAGCTGGTATCAATGCAGGTATAGTTACAAGTACAGTGACTAATCCAATTTGGTTAATTAAAACTAGATTACAATTAGATAAGGCAACAAAGAAGGAATATAAAAACTCATTAGATTGTATTGTTAAAATTATAAAAAATGAAGGTTTTTTCGCATTATATAAAGGTTTATCAGCATCATATCTTGGATCTGCAGAATCAACATTGCAATGGATCTTATATGAAGAAATGAAATCAGTTATTCATGAAAGATCAGAAAGACATATTAGGGAAGGTAAAGTTAGAACTACATTTGATGATGCAACAGATTGGTTTGCAAGATCTGGGGCTGCTGGTTTTGCAAAATTAATAGCTTCATTAATTACTTATCCACATGAAGTTGTACGTACAAGATTAAGACAGGCACCAACTGAAAATGGTAAAGCGAAATATACCGGTTTAATACAATGTTTTAGATTAATTATCAAAGAAGAAGGTTTTATATCAATGTATGGTGGTTTAACACCACATTTAATGAGAACCGTTCCAAATTCAATGATTATGTTTGGTACCTGGGAGATTTTTACATTATTATTCTCGAAATTCTAAGTTACAATTGGGTATTGAATCTTTGTCATGTAAATAGTATAAAAAATCACTTGGAAAGAAATAAAAATAATAAAAATGAAAGTAAAAAGCAAAAAAATGAACAAAAAGGATTTATCATTGTAAATTAAGTTTGCATTTATTTCATTTATTATTCAATTCTGTCAAATTTTAATCTTTCAGTTCATTTCATGTACATATTTAATTTGTTTTTGGGCTTGGGCGTTTGGAGGTTTGTTAATCTTTATTTTTGAAAACTTAATAGAGTAATATCTTGTTAAATTATGTAAAAAAATATTTTAAATAAATATAATAAAATGTTAGCAATAAAAAATATATGAATCGAATCTTTAAACATGTTATATATTTGTAAAATTGTGGAACATTATTAAGTTTCCTAATAGGGAAATTATTCCAACATGAAAATGGAACGCGTAGATTGATAATTACTTAATTATTATTTTGCCATTAAAAAATTAATTATATTTCATTATAATTAGAAGATAATAAAAAAACATTTGCAATAGTGAAATCAAATATATCAAATAGAAATGTCATATAAATATGCTTTACAACCATATATAAAAGCTCCTGAAAAATATCCTGATGTTGTATTATTTTATGATGATACTGCATGTATTATAAAAGATGCCTTTCCTAAGAGTAAAGTTCATTTACTCATATTACCAAGAAACGAAAATATTAGTAAATTAAATCCACAAGAAGCTTTTAATGATACTAAAAATATAGAGATGATGAAAGAGTATATTGAACGTGGAAGTGAAATAGCACAAAAAAACTTTGATAGACAATGGAAAAGAATAGATGGTAAGAATGAAAATATTGAATTGATAATATGCTGTCATTCTGTTCCATCCTTAAATAATTTACATATTCATATATTAACTAATGATATGTGTGGGAAGAATATGAAGAATAGGAAACATTATAATAGTTTTCAAACGAACTTTGCAATTAAATTCGATGAATTTCCCTTAAAGGATGATGATTTTAGACTAACTAATAAAACCAAGTGTGAGCTATTACTTAAGCAAGATTTAATGTATAAGGGAATAAATTTTAAAAACAGTTTTAAAAAACTCCAGTTAAAATTACAAGATGATTTTAATAAGGTATATAAGCGTATATAATTTATGTAGTAAATAATTAGAACTATTTATTTAATTGAAACATTAGAATCTAATCCTTGATAAATAAATCCCAAAATTTCATTTTCTGACAATGAATTTGAATTTAAATTTGAATTTTGAGAAGGTTCAAGATCTTCCATTTTAACATTTTGCAAAACATCTGTTATTTTTAAGCCTGATTCTAATTCGTTCTTTGTTAAGTATCCACCAAACATATAATCTTCTAATGATTCATGAGCATACTCTATTAAATTATCAGTAAATTCATCATCTTTAAAAAGTAATGTTTCTAAAGTATTTGATTGTGTTTTGTAATTAGTTGAATGTGTTGTTGCAGCTGCTGTATTTATAGTACCATTTGTATTTGAAGTTGAAGGTGGTGAAATTGAAGAATTTAAATTTGAATTTGAATTTGAACTTGATTCAGAAGAAGTTGCAATATTTATTGCATTTTTTAACCATTCTTCAACTTCAGGAGTTAATTTTTTTCTTAATAAATTAAATAGTAAACCTGACATTGTATTAAATTCTGTATTAGGAAAAACAGTTGTAACTGATAATTTCTCTTTATAATTTTGTAACGTTTTACTTAAACTTGATAATTGTTGTAATATAACATTAAATTGATTTTGAATAGCTGTTAACTCTAACACCGAATATTGATTATAGTTTAAAATTCTCAACGATTCTTCAATTTTACGTAATGAATGAGTTAATTGAGTTAATCTTGGCCTTAATTGTTCTAAATCTTCAACAGGTGTATCTTCAAAATTCAGAGGTGGTAATGATTGTGTCATTGATGCTTTACTCATATTCGTATTCTTATATATTTATCAAACTCAGATGCCTGATTATATGATTATATAAAATGTGAATTGTATTTCCATGTTTAAAAAATATATGACTATGAAAAAATGCATAAATGGAGCGAAAAAAAGATAACATGTACAATATTTTTAAATGGTAAATACTGACAAAATTATGTCTATGATTATAATTAATTTTGCTTTGTTAAAGGAAAAACAAGGTGCATAAAAGATATGAATACATCTAAAAGACAACAACGTAGAAATGAGTATTTAGAAAAGAATAAAGAAAGAATTGAAAAATTAAAAGATAAATATGGATCATCTAATGAAATTAGAGAACGAATAAATAAAATTGAAAATAAGGGATCTTCATCAACTTTAAATGTTAAAGATATTAAAGAATTAGAAGTTTTAAATTCTCAATATAAACTATTAAGAGAATTTGAGAAAAGTGGAAATCAAGAAAATAATTTTAATATAAATATAAATAATAATGAAGAAGATAAAATGATTTTATCATTAAAAGATAAATCTGTATTTTGGGATGCAGAATTAAATCCATTAGGTAAACAACCATTTAATGAATATAAACTTAATTATAAATTTCGAGGTAATTATAAGATTCCATTTGAAAGTAATATAAATGAACAAGATTTGGATATTTGTTATCCAAAAGGGAATAAACCACAATATTATCGTATACAAAATAATAAAACAAGCTATAGTAATTTATAGTAAGTTTCTTTTTTCTTTCTTTCAAAAATAAGATAAACATTACGATGAATTTATTGTATAGTATATAAGTATACATAAATTATATATAACAATAAATTATATATACATATAAACGATTTCATAAAAATAAATAAATAAATAGTTAATAAATAATATAAAAAATCAACTATATTGATATATTAATAATAAATAAATAAATAATTAAATATTACTATTAGTTGATTAACAAACTTATTTTTCTTTTGCGAATAATTTTTCAACATCTGAGACAGCTTGTGATAAAATTTTGTCTTGGAATTTTGGATCTTTAAGATCAGATTGAACTTTTGCGATAACAGAAGCAGATAATTGTTCTTGTTCTAATTGTCTAACTTGAGCTTCGAATCTAACCCATGAATCTAAAACTGATTTTGCTTCAGAAGCAACACCAACTTTTTGTTTTAATTCAAAAGCTTCAGCTTCTAAAGCAGCAGTTTCTTTTGATAATTCAAATAAAGCTTTAGTAGTTGGGACAACATCTTTTAAATTTGAAACTTGATCAATTCTTTCTTTAACTGAAGCAACATGACCTGCTCTTGCTTCATTTAATAATTTTGTAACAAATGCAGTTCTATCTTTTGCAAATTCACCATACATTGGAGCCATAACTTTTGCAATTAAACCTACAAAACCTAAGAAAGTAACTAATAAAATTGTTTCATCATTAACAACATATAATTCATTTGAAACTGCATAAACTGCAGCTGCTGCAGATGTTGCTAAAATACCAGTTTTTGATAAAATTGAATTACCTGGTAAAGCATCAATAATTGAATTTGCTTTTTGCTTTGGTTCAACTGGAGTTGATAATGATCTAATTGCAATTGGAGTTGCAATGGATCTTCTTGCTGCTGCTCTAAGTGCTAATCTTGATGCTAACATTATTTAAATAAAAAGATCGATGACGAAAGTAGAATGTAAGAAAATAATTAATCAAGTATACAAAATACAAAATAAACAAAATAAACAGCAGGAACAACAGGAACAACAGAAACAACAACTCACAGTAAATTGCAGGTAAAATAGCATATTAAACTACACATAACACAATACGACAAAAATATAATGTACTTTTGGTTTTCACATCACCAAAGTGGCAAAAAAAAGTTGCCAAAAAAAAAAAAAAAAAATCAACGGAGCGAATGAAATGAGAGAAATATTTATTTACATAGTGTGTTATTATTATTATTAGTATTATATAGTAATTTATATATAGTTGAATATTTATATAGTAAATTTATTTGTTTATTTATTTATTTAAGGCGAGTAAAGTTTAAATGAGACTAAGGGCTTCATAACCATTTTAAACACCACTTACGTAATCACCTGGTGCACTGTTGAGAGGTTGGTGAGCTTGGAGTCACGTGTACACATCGGCCCAAATTGGATGTCACGTGAACTATTTCCAAATATAGATTATTATTATTATTATTATTATTATTATTATTATTATTATTATTATTATTATTATTATGATCATCTATTTATTCTATAATATTCTTTTTAAAAAATATATATTTAATATAACAAACAATTCAACAACTATATAACATATTTTTTACCACTATTACCAGCCATTAAATCTGCTTCTTCAATATCATCACATGTTTTCAACCTTCTTAAAATTTCACTACTTGAACTTTCTTGAATATATCCATCAATAATTAATTCATCTAATATATAATATGCTAATTGAAAATTGAAAACAATATCTAATTCACATACATTACCATATGCTTTATCCATTATTTCAACATATCTTTGAATTAATTCTAATGTAATTAATTCATTATCTTCATTATTAATACTTGTAATAAAAAATAATGATGCATATCTTTTATAAACAATTTTACTATCTTTATATTCTATAACATTACACATCTTTGCCCTTCTTAATGGTATAATTGCCGTTATATCTCTAATTATTTCTTGTTTTTCTTTTTCTTCAATTGCTAAGTACCATTTACTTAATCGAACTTTACCTTGTTTTGATAATAATATTAAATAATTAATTCCCATTTTGTTTCTTTTATTTATTCTATATTATGCTATGTTATGGTATTGTATTGTATTGTATTGTATTGTATTGTATTGTAATATATTGTAATATATTGTAATATATTGTAATATATTGTCTTATCTTTTATCCTTTTTTTTCAACTCCTTCTAATCCAGTGATTTCTTACTTAATAATTGAATTTAATATCAATATATAATATTCATTCTCAAATAAATAAATAAATAAATAAATAAATAAATAAATAAATAAATAAATCAAATTATCATCGCACTTTCTAATGTTTCCCATACTTTAATAATGTTATATCTATTATATATTATATATGTATAATGCTCCTCATTCCATAATGGGGAGTAAAAAAAAAACAAAACCACACAAATTTGATTTTCAAATTTAAATATATTTTTTTATTTTATTGCATTTACAGTTTATATATTAAAACTTTATATTTTTGCTACCATTTATTTTCTCTTTTTTAAATTACATTTAATCACCTTTGAAAACTAGGTGAAATGCAGTCAAATAATTCAAATATTTCAACTACATCTCGTAAACTGCAGCGTTTAAAAAATCAATTATATATTAGTGATAATTCAGATATTGAAAATATAATAGATGATGATGAAAATAATTTAAATTCAATATCTCCTTCAACTATTTCAAATAATCAAAATAATCATATTAATATTAATGATAATACTAATATTAATACAAAAGATATTGCTACCAATGATAATTTAAATAATTCTAACTCAAGTCTTATTAATAACATCAATAATAACAACAATAACAATAATATGAATAATATGAATAATAATTCATCATTTAATAAATCATCAAGACATACAAGGAAAAGAGAAAGAATAGATTATAATGAAAATAAAAGGATTCCATTGTATATTACAACTCCAGCTCATACATTATCAGGATCAAATCATAATAGTAATAATCATAAACGTATTAAATCTAGAAAGAATATACCTTCATTAAGAAATAAAAGTCATAATTCATCAAATAAATCTAATAATAATAATATATTAAAAATAGAAATTGATGATGATGATGACGATGCTGTCGTTGATGTTCAAAATAATGTAATAGAAGGAAAGGATAAAGAGGAAAGAAATATTAGTAAGACATCTAATACTACAACACAAAATAATAGTAATAATAATAATAACAATAATAATAATAACAAATCGGATAAAATTGATAAAATAGATTCTGATATAATTGATATATCATTTTTGAAAAGAATTGTTGAAACTGATTTAAATAAAAAATTATCAGTTTTAAGTGATTCTGATTTATTAATTACAACACAACCAATTGATAATTTAAACTCTATAAATTCTAAAAAATCAGAAAATTTAAATTCTAATAAGGCAAAATCTAAAAATATTGATGATAGTTTTGTTGATAATACTTTTAATGAATCTTTAGATAATGATCATTTTACAAGTTTAGAAGATGAAACTCATACAGATTCAACTCCACCTCCACCTTTACAACATGAAATTGAAATTAAAACTGATGAATTTACTGATAAAATAAATGATGAAATTAAAAATAAATATGAAATTTTAAGTAGTTCAATAATTAATGATAAACAAAGACAAATTAAATCAACAATTGATTCAATCGATAAAGAATTAAATTTAATTAAACATAAATTTTCACATTTTAAACATCATATTAAAAATATTGAAAAAATCAAAAATGATAATTCTAAATTAAAATCTATTAATGATAATTTAATTAAACCTTTTAATTTTAAACCTTCATTTTATCCTCAAATTTTTTCAAAACAATTTGAAGAAACTGATACAAAAATTAAAATTGAATCAAATTTATTATCATATTCTTTAAATAAAAATAATTTTAATAAAAAAATAAATTCAGAAAATATGATGAAGAGGCATATTTCAAGTTTTAATGAAAATAGAGAATCAATGAAATTATTTTTAAGAAATAAAATTCAACAATTAGATAATGAATTTCAAGAAAGAATTGGTGGTAATGATATAATTGCCTTAGCAAATGTAGCTACAATGATGGATTGGTCTGAAACGAATAAATTAATTAATAATGCTGAAAAAAAATTAATAGAACAGAATCATCAAAATCAAAATATTACCAATCATGGTGATAACAATAACAATAACAATAGTAATAATAATAATACTCATAGATTAATAATTCAACAAGATAAAACTAAACATAAAAACAGAAATAAAAATAACAATAAACACAAACACAAACATAAACACGAACATAAACACGAACATAAACACAAACATAAACATAAAGCCAAGCATAAACATCAACAGCATATTTCTATTTCTTAAATATTTTAAGATATAATTTGAAAATATGCAATTTTTAATTGTTTAATAAACAATTAATTAAATTACTTTTCTACGCATTGATATATTTCTAAATAACAACTATATTTATTATTATAAATTATGTATCATTATTATATAAACACTATGTATATTTAACCAAAAAAGAAGAAAAATACAAATTAAGACTGATGATCATTTAATTATGGCTGTTGACTTATACATAAAATAAGGTTACGCGTCAAAAATGAGGAATAATAGAAAATCATTTTCAGCTATGAAAAAGTTTCTTATTATCGGAGAATTATCTTATTTCCGCTTACGTAATATCACTAATTAAATGATTAAGAGCTTTACAGATAAGTCATTCAATAATTTTTAAGGTATTTTATGAAATTATATCATTATAAGAGTATTGTGAAATCAATAGAATAATAAGTCTAAAACCAAAAAATAAATATTCAAAATGACAAGGTAGAAAGAGAGAAATACATACGGAACAATCAATTAAAAAGTCAAATTTGCTATTTTATGTATATTCAATGAAGGCTCATCATTATACATAAAAATTGTATTACAATCTTAAAAGTAACAACATGTTTTTATTTGATCATCTATTTTATTAATTTATTTATTTATTTATAACTTAATTCTATTGTTTTTTCACACACATATATAAAAAGTTTATTTTTTTTTCTTTATATTCTTTTGCCTAAACAATTAAACAATTGAAAATTTGCATATAAAAATGTTGCTATTTGCAATCAATTGCTTCATATATAATAAACTTTATTCGCCTCCCAGACTATATAATTTAGTTTTGCTCACAAAGTCAGATTGTGTGTTATCTAGTAATTAGTACTGATGATTAATATGTTAGTATCACCTTAATAAATGAGTTTATGCTATCCCATAACATAGCACCCTTTTCCTCAAAAGCATAAAAGTAACCATATAATCATTTATAAAGTATCTTATAAAAATGGCAAAAGCCAATATCAAAGTAAGATATAATAGTCGTTAATCAATTTACTATCCTTTTTCCTATAATACATTCATAGTAAAATTTATTATTTGAATATTATTAAAGTAAAAAGTTGTACACTACTTTTGCTATATTACCCCCTTTTGAAGAATCTGTTAACTCTTTTTAGCAAAACTTATATAATACAATAAATGCTTTCTATCTAAAAGCATTTCTTTCTTTTGTATTAGATATTTTTATTACACAAAATAAAATAAAAAATCAAAAGTTGTTGCTTTTTGTAATGTTTTAAAATAACATATCAGAGAAAATCTCAGAATTCCCCATTAGGAAATTTAAGCGACTTCTCAAACAAAAAAAAACAAAGTTTTCAGATTTCATGAATGCTTCAGAATTCAAATTCAAAATTGTGTTGCACAATATTTATCAACATTTATCTCTTCTATGTTTAATGTTTATGTACATTCTTTAACTAATTCATTTAAAGACAAAATACATTACCTAAATAGAAATAGTTATAATGGATGAACAGATTTCACTTTTTATGGATATTACTTCAGTAAGTGATCCCACAGTCGCCACCAATTTTTTAGAAATGTCAGGTGGCGATTTATCAACAGCTGTTGGATTATATTATGAACATGGTGCTGGTGTAGGTACAACAACTTCCCATGCAGAAACAAATAATTCCAATAGTAATAATGCTGATAATATTATCAATACTGATGATGATTTTGAAATGGCAAATAGATTACAGAATGAAATGTATGCTCAACAACAAAATGCTGAGAATGAAATACGTCAACCAATTATGCCAACTCATGATACTTTATTACCTCAAGAATATGGATTTGGTGGTATGGGTATGGGAATGGGTATGGGAATGAATTCTCATAGACCAGAAGGTGGTATGTTTGGTAGAACTCAACGTAGTGTTTTTAATCAAGTTGGTGATGATGGAGTTGTAGTATTAGATAGTGACAGTGATGAAAATGATGAAAATGATGATTATGATGATAATGATTTTACTGGAAATTACGATTTAAATAGTGGTACGAGATCAAAACCTAAATTATCAAATACACAGAAAAAATTAGCTTCAATTTTTAGACCGCCATGGGATATTATTAGTAAACTTGATTTAGATTCAGCAAAAGTTAAAGCAAGGGAAGATCATAAATGGATTTTAATTAATATTCAAGATGTTACAGATTTTAGATGTCAATGCCTTAATAGAGATTTTTGGAGCTCAAAACAAATTAAAGAATTGGTAAATGAAAATTTTATATTTTTACAATATCATAATGATTCCCCAAGTGGTGAATTATACAGAAATTTATATCCATTTAATGATGAATATCCTCATATTGCAATTTTAGATCCAATAACAGGTGAAAGAATGATGTCATGGAATACAAATCCTGAAATACATAAATTTATTGAACAAGTTGTTGATTTTTTGACTAGATATTCAAATGATGGTACTACTGCTAAAATTGCCCCATCAAGTACAGAATTAAATGATTATCAGAATAGTAATAATAATGAAAATAATACAAGAAGTAATCAACATATTCAAGAAAAGGAAAATAGTTTTACATATATTGGATCATCTGATAATGATGGTGATTCATCTAATGAAGAAGAGGAAGAAGAACCAAAAGAACTTACTTATGAAGATAAAATTAAAGCAATTGAACCATATGACTTGCCAGATCCACCAACTACAATCGATCCATCTCAAACAACAAGAATTCAAATACGTTCAGGTATCGATGGTAAAAGAATTGTTAAAAAATTCAATTTAAATGATCCAATACTGAATATCTTTAAATTTGTTAAATTTGCATTCTCAGATTCGTTAAATAATAGAGCGTTTACACTTAAGATGCAAAGGGAAAATCTTGGTGATAATTTAGACAATGGTAAAACAATTGCTGATTGTCAATTAAAAAATGCATCATTACTTCTCGAAGTCTTAGATGAAGATGATGATTAAAGGAATTGTAGATATGTCTAAACTTATATATTTTTATGTATATTATATATATTACTAATAAATAAAATAAAATAAAATAAAATAAAAAAAATGGTGCGCCTAAAACCTTACACCAAATCATATTTAACTCGATATCAAATTTATTAATTTAAGTAAAGGATGCTCAGCAATTTGATATGTTAGTCAATTTTAACTTATGTCTTGCCACTATGTAAAAATATCAGGTGTACTCTTAAAAGCATTTTTTAATTGTTTATTTTTACCATTAAAATCAACGGCTACTTCTCTTCATATATTGATAATGTCACCATGTATGTATCATAATTCACAAGAATTGTTCACAAAATCTAAAGTCTAATGGATCAAATACCTTTTTTTTTCTTCAGTCTATTTTCGGAATTCTGTTTTAATTTCTTGAATATGATAAATTTGGTTCGTAATTTACTAACATTTATTTTGTCTTAATTATTATTCTCATATAGTAAACAATACTTTGCAAGAACCGCTTACAGCGGAGGAGAAGAAATTCTATGGTTCAATCTTCAAAACTTTAGATCCAAAAGGTACTGGCATGATTTCAGGTGGTGTTGCAAAACCATTACTTGAAGCCTCCGGTTTATCACTGCCAACCTTAGGAGAAATTTGGAATTTAAGTGATTCTGAAAATTCTGGATTTTTAAATCAATTCTCATTTTGTGTTGCTATGAGATTAATTGCTCATAGTCAAAAGGGTGATCCAATAACTTTATCATCTGCAAATATGGCTGCTCCACTTGCTAAATTTAGAACAATTCAAGTTAATAATACAGGTAGTGGTATTTTAAATTCTACTATTTCCAATCCAATTCCAGTTCCACAACCAAGAATTACATCTTCAAATTCAGTTCAATCATTTACTTCTTTAAATTCAGCGTCTTCAAACCCATCTTTAGTTGTACCTGTTTTATCTCAAATTCAAGCTTCAAATTTTGGTGCAATGTTTGATAAAACTGCTGTAAATGGAATCTTACCTGGTGCTCAAGCTAAAAATATCTTTTTAAAAGCCAGATTACCAATCCCAGTCCTTGAACAAATTTGGAATTTGGTTGATCAAAAAGAATCTGGTCAATTAACAAGACCTCAATTCATTGTTGCAATGCATTTAATTCAATGTTTCATGAATAAATCTTTATCTGTCTTACCAACTGTTTTATCTGATCAATTATGGAAAGTTGCTGGAGGCTCAAGCCCTTCTACATCTGGTCACCATCCAGCCCCAATTTCACCTCCACCTCCAAGAGCACATACTCAAACATTACCTATATCACAACATCAACAACAACCACAGCAATTACAACATGCAAATACTTCTCCTATAAAACAACAACTTTCAGGAAGTGTAGTTGCATCTTCAACAACAAATTTAAATACATGGATCATGTCAAATCAACAAAAACAACAATATGGTGCAATTTTTGATACTTTAGACACCAAACATCAAAATTTTATTACAAGTAGTACTGTTGCAAACTTTTTAATGACATCAAAATTGCCAAATCAAGTCTTAGCAAGTATTTGGGAACTGGCCAACTTAGATCAATCCGATAATTTTACAAAACAAGAATTTTCGATTGCTATGTATTTAGTTCAAAAGAAACTGGCAGGTTATGAGTTACCTGAAGAAACACCATTAGAATTGATTCAATCTTCAGCTTTTGATGATCAACAATTGTCTCAACCTGTTTTACAACAAGTTCCGCCACCACAATCATTCGCTTCTGCTAAAGCAATGGCTGCACCGCAAAGAACACCTTCTCATATGGATGATTTATTAGGTATATTTCAATCTGTACCACCGGTACCAGCTGCTCCAGCATCATCTCAAAATATTCATCATTCCCAAACATTGCCTCCACCAGCTCCTGTATCCAGAATGTCATCAAATCTAACTGGCTCTAATTTTGCACCAACTTCTCATTTTGGCAAAGGATTACAAAAAGCCGTTGCTGAAGAGGAAGAAGATTCTTCAGATGATGATGAAGGTCCAGAAAATTTGGATGTTCCTAGAGTTAGAGGTGCTGCTCCAGTTATTCCAGGTCGTTCGAGCAAACCAATATTCAGCTCTGACGAAAATGTTGCATCAAATTATGATGCCATTAAATCTGTTAATGTTAATAATGATCCATCTACCTTATTTTCAAACCAACCAGCCAATACAGCTGCTAATAGTTTAGGTGGATTCACTAATACAGCTGCAGCTGGCGTTGGTGCTGGTGTTGGTGCTGCCATTGGATTTACAGGTGGCGTTGCCGCTTCAGCATTACATGGAGGATTTTCAAATTCATCTTCAAGTAATAATAAGGCAGTCACTGACCAAATTACACAAGCGAGTGTTGATATTGCCAATTATTCAAATCAAGTTAGTTCATTATCAAAACAAACAACTATTGTTAGTGGTAAAAAAGATAAAGCTCAAAATGAATTAAATAAAATTTTGAAAAAGAAGGAAGAAATTGCTAATAAATTATCACAATTAAGAGCTTTACATGAAAAGGAGACTCAACAAGTTACTGAAGTTCAGAATGTAATGATCAAATCTAAATCTGAAAGTGATGAATTAGCAAAAGAATTAGCTATAGTTGAAGCCAATTATCATGCGGAACAAACTAAAAAAGAACAATTACAAGCTGAATATGACGAATCTCAAAAGAAGAATCAATCATTTAAAGAACAGTTAGGTACACTTAATGCTGAAAATATTGATCTTAAAAAGCAAATTGAAGAACTATCTGGTAAAGTCAAACAAGCAAATAATATGCTTGCTGTTACACAACAGCAAGTTGCAACCCAAGATTCTCAAAATGAGGAATTAAGACAGAAAGTTTCTGAATTAAATAATTCAATTTTCCAAATCGATTCTAGACATAAAACCTTGCTGAGTAGAATTGCTGAACTCAACGATGAAAACTTAGATTTACATGAAAAACAAACAGATTTATCCATACAATCAGCTAATAAGAATGTTGAATATAGTGAAACTTTAGCTGACGCAGCAGCTAAAGGATTAGTTGGTGAAGACTTCCATGAAACAGACGACGTGAATGAAGAAGTCCCAACAGCTTCACTAGACGATTTTGATGACGAAGAATTTACTGCTACTGGAAATGTTCAAGCTAAAGAAGTACAAGGTGTAGATCAATCAAAGGAGGTTTCAACAGATAAATTAACAAATTCTCCAGGTACCACTACTAGTGATAACTCTATGTCTAAACAAACTGAGACTACTGTACCAACCGAAACAGTTTCTGATAATACAACTGTTGTTAATGGTCAACAGTTTTCATTGCCATTTGGAACAGCACATTCAGAAACATCATCTACCAGAAACAACCCATCACAATCTGAAAGAGATGATATCGATGCTACAACAATTGAGCAAACAGGTCCTCTAAGCTCTCAAGTATTACCGGAAGGAACTATCAGTGAATCTGGCGATTCAGCATCTAGTCAAGAAAAAAGTGAATCCTTTGAATTTATTAATCACCCTCCTGTTCAAACACCTTCAACCCCAACACAAAAAAAATCAAACACACAGGATTCGTCATTACAATCAACTGATGCAAAATCAATCACTATTGCACCTGCAACTAGTATGGCCGCTGCAATTGCTGCGGCTGGTATGACATCCCCTGTACGTCAAGCTTCTACATCTGGTCAAACCTCAGAAGTTGAAACTTTGTCAGATACACCTCCAAACCGTTCAAATCAAACACCAGAGCTTGATGAGTTCCCACCAATACAAGAACTTAAATCTTTAGATGATTCCGATTCTTCAAGTGATGATGATGATAACGACAACTTCCAAGATGCTGATATAGTAGGTGATTTGCAACCTGTGAAGATAGAAACACCTACTGAAGATTCTAAAAACCCTTTCAATAAATCTGCAACTGCGACAACAAATGGCGAAACTGAAGAACCAACTGCACCAGCAAACCTTTCAAATAATCCACAAATGTTTGATGACTTGGGATTAGAAGAGGCCCAAGTTGAAAGTACAGGGGATGCTTTTGATTCACCTGCATTGAATGATGGAAATCTCAGTAATATAGGGTTTACATATGCTGGTGCAGAAGGTGTTCAATCAGATAAAGTACCATCTATTCAACCGATGGCAACTGCTCTTTCTTCAGCAACAGATGGTGATGATTGGGAACAAGTGTTTGCAGGTTTTGGTAATGATCCAAATTTACAACCTGCTGTTGAGGAAGGAAATGGAACTTATGATTCTCATTTCCCACAACCTGCAGTATTTGGATTTAGTGCAGTTAATGAAGGTAACAACAATGAACATTTTTCCAATGGATTAGATCAAACTGTTCAAAATGATATTTCTAAAGCAAACGATGCTATCCATTTAGGCTTCACTGAAGCTGAAGAATTAGCCATCGAAGAATTGTCTGATATGGGATTTGACAAAAAAGATTCAATTGCTGCACTTAAATTGAAAAATTGGAATATTGATGATGCTAGTAATTATCTTTTAGATAAGGCATGACTTTAAATTTATGTAATTTTGTGATTTACTCATTTTTTTATTCATTATTATGTTTGTTATAGTCTTTGTTTTTTTTCACTTATTTATTTATTTATTTATTTATTTATATATTTGTTTATTTGTTTATTTACTTACATATTTATTTCTTTATCTCCATTTTATGTTTTCTTTTAGTTTTCTTCAGTTTAGAAATTACAACAACATTTTTATAAAAAAATATAGTTTTTATGTTTACAATTTATTATTTAAAAATAGTTTAACTTTTGTATAATGCTCATTAATTAGTATTAATTTAATCCTATGACATTGTTATGGTTTAGTTTGGAGACACATTCTTTATATTCATGCCATTCATGCCTTTTAGTTATATAGTCATTAAGAGTCTTCTCTAACTCTTGCGAAGTTAATACCTCTTCTCGTTCAGAGGCATCTTTTAAAATATCACTACATTCTTTTTCATTTTCAGAGACTTTTTTATTGAAAAAGTTAGTAATACTTTGAATGGACAAATCACTTAATGAATCATACATTTCTATTTGCAAATGGTCAAAATTTCTCAATTTGGAATGATAAAGCTCTAAATCTTTATCAGTTTCTGTTACTTTTGATAATAAACTATTATTTTCGTTTGAATATTTTTCTTTTAAATTTATGGCAAATTCTTGTTGTGATTTAATAATTGAATCGACATCATTTTTAATTTCTAAAAGATCATCATTGTATAGTGAGTTAATATAACCAAACATAAGAATTTCGTTATTTAAAAATTCCTTTATTTTAGAATTTGAAATAAATTCAAAATAGGGTGGTAATGGCACATCTAATGAATTCTTTCTATTTTTAATGAATAATTGAATTGCATGGTCAGGAGTTATAGTTGAGAAGGGAAGATCTGTTGGTCGTATAGTATTTTTTAAACTTAAATCTTCTAGTTGCAAATGTAATTGCTGTTGCTGAGGTTGAGGTTGTTGTATTTGCGGTTGTTGCTGCGGTTTTGGAGGAATATATGGTGGCATTAAGTATATTTATAATCAATATTTTACAGCTATATAATGTTATGCTGATGATATGATATGTCGTGAATATATTTAATTCTAAATTAAGAAACATCTTTTGATGTAATCAGTCAGATTGAATTAGACATGCTAATATTAATGAAGTACCACTCCGAAGTTTATAGCGTGAGATTTGTTGCTTATATTTAAAATAGTGTGTCTAGGTTACAGTTGTGAACTGTTGAACTTCTAGTTATTCTTTTTCCTTAACAAGGTGTTATGTTCAAGAAGTATTTCTACATCATATATATCATTTCATTAGTTACAATAGCATATTTTTCAATAATGAACGTATTAAGAGTTAATGCACCAGTAAAGGCGACTGGAACTGTTATTATTTTACATGGATTAGGTGATTCCGGTGACGGATGGAAGTTTTTAAGTGATATGTTACATCAATATGAACAATTTAAAAGTGTTAATTTCATTTTCCCAAATGCACCAGTTAAACCTTTAACAGTTG
>JAJLVP010000341.1:0-33083 GCA_030570435.1 Pichia ethanolica
TTAAATGGTTTTAGACAACAATCAATTTTTGTTATTATTAATCCAAATAGTGGTAAAGGTGAAGCTAATAAAATATTTAATGAACAAGTTAAACCAATCTTAATTAGTGCTCATTGTAATATTAATGTTCAATTAACTGAATATAAAGGGCATGCAACTGATTTAGCTTGCAATTTAAATATTGATGAATATGACACGATTCTATGTGCTTCAGGTGATGGTATACCATATGAAGTGATAAATGGATTTTATCAACGTGAAGATCGTTCAAGAGCATTTTCTAAAATTAATATTGTTCAAACACCAGGTGGTTCAGGTAATGCAATGTCATTATCATGTCTTGGTGCAACTTCAGCTTCTTTAGCGGCTTTAAGAATTTTAAAAGGTAAACCATCACAATGTGATTTAATGGCTGTTAGTAAAGAATCATCTGATGAGATTGTGTTATCATTTTTATCTCAGACATATGGTGCAATTGCACAAGCTGATATTGGTACTGAATGGATGCGTTTTATTGGTGGTATTAGATTTGATTTAGGTGTTGCATACGAAGTTTTTGCAAATCATAAGTATCCATGTGATTTAGCGGTTAAATGGAAATGTAAAAATAAAGATGATGTTTTAAATCATTTTGAAAGAGAAACTAACATTAATAGTAATAATATTAGTCATGATTATAATAACAATAATAATAATAATAATAATAATAATTCAACTAATTATAGAGATAGAACTAGTATAGGTTCAAAATTGGATAATTTAGTAATTACAAATACAGTTAATTCATCATTGAATGAGTTAGATAATGATAATTTCAAGCTTAAATATCACTCATACTTTAAAGAATCAAAAGATTTTAGTACATTACCTGAAGATTGGAATGTTTATGATAAAGGTACAACTAATAATTTAAGAATTTTTTATGCTGGTAAAATGCCATATATTGCAGCAACAACTAATTTCTTTCCAGCGGCATTACCATCTGATGGTGCAATTGATTTAGTTGTTTTCGATGCACGGGGTAGTTTTGTTTCAACTGCAAATGCATTATTATCATTAGAAAAAGGTACACATGTTTGGGAAGATTGTGTTGATCATGGGAAAGTTGAAGCATTTAGATTAATACCGAAAGCTGATAAAGATCGTTATATTAGTGTAGATGGTGAATGGTTTCCTTATGAAGCATTTCAAGTGGAAATTTTAAATAAAGTTTTAAGAACTATATTATGGGAAGGTGATTACACAGAGACTGGATTTTCTGAGAATAGCAAATAAAATTTAAAATTATAAAATTAAATTAATCTAAATTATGTAAAATTAATATTAAATGTATTTATTATATATAAAAAGTAATTAGTAATAAAGTGATTTATAATATTTGAATTATTTTGTATCATCATCATCACTATCATCTTCGACTAAAAATGCATCATTAGAAGGTTCAGGATCAATTGATTTAAGTGGAGTCCAATTTTTTGAAGGTGAAGGAGGTTTACTTATTGAAACAGAAGTTGAATTTGTTTCAGTTGTGGCAGTTGTTGGATTTGATTTTTTATTCATTTGAATTGAAACATTATTTGAAGTATGAAGATCATCCTTTTCAATTGAATTTGGCTTAGATTGATTATTATTTTCAGATTTTATAACTTCAGCTTCTGCTTTTGTTTCAATATTATCATCTGAATTATTACTCATTATAATTTTACCGGAATTTTCAATATCTGATAAGCTATTACCAGCTACTGCAGGATATAAATTATTTTGTTGTTTTTTATTATTTTGATTAATCTGTTTTGATTGTGTTCTTCTAGCAGGTAATTTTGGAGCATCATCATCATCAGCGTCATCTTCATTATTAATTGTATTATTGTTATTGTTATTACTATTACTATTACTATTTCTATTTATATTAATAATTTTATGTTGATTAATGTTATTATTATCAGCCGAAACATATTCATTTTGAGTATAATAACCTTTTTGTATTGATTGAGGTTGTTGATAAGGATTTCTTTTTGGCAAAGGTTTTGTCTCATAATCATCATAATGATTATATTTTTCAGGATTATAACGAGATCTTCTAGGATTATTTGAATTTTTATTATAAATACCATAATCATCATTATAATTTTCATCAAATTCATCATCATCATTATATGAATCAATTGAATTTTGAATTTTTTTAGCAACATTACCAAACCAACCACCAACAATTTGTTTTGCATCATTTACATTTTTAGTAATTGTATCATATAAATCATCATCATCATCATCATTATAACTATCATTAAGATTATTATAATTATTTCTTTTTTCATTCATACTTGGAGATCTATGATGTTGATGATTAGATTGATTTGAAGGTAAATTTTTTGAAGATGAGGAAGAAGCACGTTTTGAACCTCTTTCATAGGCTTTTGCCAAACGTCTAGCTAATGCTTCATCAGTTTCTTCAATATTTTTATTATTATTATTTTTATTATTATTATTATTATTATTATTATAACGATTAGTTATATTATTATTATAAGTTGGAATTTCAATATTTGAGTTTGGATCAGATAAAAATAATAAAGCGTTAGAAGCTGGTTCTAAACGACCTTCAGAGGCAATTAAGGACATTTTAATATATTTTAAATCTAAATTAGGAAACATATCAACCAATTGAGATATTGTTAAATCTGTTTGAGTTAATGTTTTAGATTTTGAAGGTCTTTGTGGGATTGGAGGTGGATTGTCATGTGTTTCTTTAGTTTCTTTAGTTTCTTTGATATCAGATTCTAATGCAATAGGTTTTTGTTCAGTATTTTTCACATCTTCTATGGAATCTTTAGAATCTTCAGTAGGTTCTGTACTCTTTTCATTTCCTTTGTCCTTTTCATAACTCTCATCCTTTACATCATTTACATCCTTTTTCTCTTCTGTATCTTTTACTTCCTCTTTATCATCAATTGCAATTGGAGTTGGAATTGAATCTGTTTCAGGTTCTGGATCTAAAGCAGCTAATTTCTCAGTAGACATTGTACTATATTATTTATATAAAGTGTTGAATTAAACAAAATATACAAACGTTATTAAATAAATAGATAAAATAATATGGATATAAGATATAAATTAAAGAAACGTATTGTTACCTTTATTTATTTAATTTGGAAGGCGAATTGAGATAAAAAAAATAACTAAGTAATAAAATTTGAGAATGTACGGATGTAAGATATATATTAATGGTTTCTATGTCAGTTTCTCCTTGTTTCCAGTATCATGAGAAGCAGAAGAAGCAGAAGAAGCAGAAGAAGCAGAAGAAGTTGAAGAAGTTGAAGAAGTTGAAGCTGGTTTAACCAGAACCGTTGATATATATTCACCAGTAATTCTCCACAAATAAACAGTCAAATCAAGCAGTATTAAAGTCATGTAAGGAACAAATATAATCATTGACATTGTGAAATTGAACCATATAAAACATTGTTTCAAAGTGTGCAAACAACTGATAAAATTAGCCCAGCTGATATCCAATTGCATTTTATAGATATATATACATGCATATATATATAGGTATATATATATATATATATATATATATAAATATGTGTCTATATGTATACAATATATATCTTCAAAACTCCGAAACAAACAAACAAAAGTGCAAAAAGCTGTTAACAACTGCACAGATAAAAAAAAAGAGTGAAACAGCCAAATCAAATTCACATAATAAATTTATTCGCTGTCTTTCTTATAAGAGTCTATCTTTAACACATTATCTTTTTATCTGTCTTATGAGACAAGATGCAAGTACACTGGTCTGATCGATTGCTAAACACTATATTCTCACATTATGATAATAAGAATTCTCTTACACGAGATGAATTAGCAAATGAGAGGTCATTTCTAGCTTATATCAGATGTTCAATGACAATTTTAGTATCTTCATTCTCAATTACTCAAATAGTTCTACAACTAATAATTTTATCAGTTCGTAAAATATTAAATACAGATGATAACAAATTTAATTCGAATCCATCAGATGATTTATTTTTGAATTATTATAATAATTTAAATGATTATAAAAAATTCTTTAAACCAATTGGTTTGTTCTTATGTGCAATTTCTTTATTTGTTTCTTGTTTAGGATTGAAAAAATCTTGGTTGAATTTTTATAATTTAGCAGAACGAGCTAAATTTCAACCAGGTTTAATAGGAATGGGTTTATTATTCTTATCATTGTTCGTAATAGATATCGTATTGTTGAAAACTTGCATTTCCTTCGGCTTAAGAGAGTTTAAAAACTGATATAAAAAAATTATAGTCTCATTTTTTTTTCTCAAATTATTTTTTTATTTTTTATTTTTCTATATTTTTTTTTTCCTTTGCATTTTCATGTATTTTTATGTATTTTTTTCTTTTTTGCTTTCTTTCTTTCCTTTTTTTCATCTTTTTTGCTAGTTTTTACTCTACATTTATACATCTATTAATATTTAAACATAATACCTATTCAAAATGTCAAGATTTGAATTATACTCACCAGAAGGATTAAGAGTAGATGGACGTAGATTTAATGAATTACGTGCATTTGATTGTTCAATAAATACTCATCCACATTCATCTGATGGTTCAGCTTATTTATCACAAGGTAATACAAAAGTTTTATGTTTAATACGTGGTCCATCAGATACTTTAATAACTTCAAATAATTCATCATTAAATTCAAATTCAAATTCAAATTCAAATTCAAATCCTAATGAACCAACAATTTCTGTATCAATAATTCAAACTCCTTATTCAACAACTGAAAGAAAATCAACTTCAAGAAATGATCGTCGTATAGCTGAATTATCAATTTTAGTTAAAAGAGCTTTACAGCAATCAATTATTAAAAAAAATTATGCTCGTACAACAATTGAAGTTTCAATTACAATTTTACAATTTGATGGTAGTTTATTACCAGCTTGTATAAATGCTTCAACTTTAGCCTTAATTGATGCAGGTATTTCAATGTATGATTATATAACTGCTTGTAATATTGCCCTTTATGATAATTATCCACTTTTAGATTCAAATTCTTTAGAAGAATCAGATTTAAGTTTTTTAACTTTAGGTATAATAGGTAATAGTAATAAAATTAATTTATTATTAATGGAAGATAAAATACCTTTAGATAAATTACAAAAATTAATAGATTTAGGTATTTTAGGTTGTCAAAATATACGACAATTAATGGATAATGTGGTAAGAGAAATTGGTAAAGATTTATTATCAAAGAAAAATTAATATAAATTAAATTCAGTTAATTATATAAATGAATAAATAAATTTTAAATTTATGTATTATTTGTAAATTCAGGTACTTTCTTTAACTTTCTTAATAATGTTCTGCCCCTTTGACCAATCTTTTTAACTTTAACTTCTTTAACAACTTCTCTAAATTTACTAACATTTCGACCACCAAAATCTCCAAATTCATGAGCCATATTCTCCATTGTATCACTAAAATTACTAATACCTGTAAATGTATTACGATTACTACTATTATTACTTTCTTCACTTGATTTAAATGCTTCTTTAACATGCGGCCCTAATTTATCATCTTCCATATTAATCTTCATACTATCACCCATATTATATGAAATCCATTCAGTTAATCCAGTATTAAGATCATTTAATTCAATTCTAATATCTTTTAATTTACTAATATTATCCCCAATTTTAGAATTATTTAAAAACATTTGATAAAGATCAACATCTGGTATTTTATTAAATATTTCATCACTTTTTAAATTCTTAATATTATTTTGAGGTTGTGGCGTAAATGATTTAGTACTACCTGAAAGTGATGACGATACATCTAAACTTTTACCACCAACTGTACTTGTACTCCTATTAGATTTACTATTATATCCAATAGATGATGAACTTTTACTTTTATTCAATTCTAATTCATCACTTAATGTATCATTATTATTATCATTCCCAATTTCATTATTATCAATATTTTCAATACTATTGTCTCCATTATATTCATTTTCAATTTCATTATCAGATTTTATGCCACTGATAGCCAACCCTTTTGGTAATTCAGGAATATCATCATTATTAAATCCTACAACATTTGTCATTTTACTCATAACCGATGGGTGCATATCTGAACGTACAAATTGATTCCTCATAGCACCAACTTCATCTCTTAATTCATTAGCATTAACTATACTATCTCTATTATAAGTTTTATCATCATTTTTAATAATTTTAGGAGCAAAAGGTACAGGTGGTGTTGCAGTTTCAGATGATGCAATTACAGAATTTTCCTCAGTTGGCGTTATAACTTCTTCATTCCTAATTGATTCAGTATCTGTTAAATTAGTATCCGTTTCATCACTTTCATTTTCGTTACTATTATTTTCATTAATTTTTTTAGCTTTTGGTACATATCCCATTTCATATTCTTTATCATCATCAATTTGAAATGAAAATGCATCATCATTATCCTCATCTTCTTCACCATTATCATATGACATTATACTTTGAGAATATCTTGCATTAGATATAAATTGCATACTATTATCTGGTATTTTAGAAAATCTCGTTGATGTTAAAGTCGTTGATCTTGTAGGAGTCATGCTATTATTATTTGTGTTCTTTGTATTTACCATTGAAATAAAATTGCTATCTGATTCATTTGAGAATTGATTCATTTCTTCACTTAAAGTTTGTAATGTAGGATGTGGAAATGCTACTGATGGTTTACGTGGGTTTGAAAAAATGTCACTTTCATTAGTAATTCTAGATGCCATACTTGATTCTCTTGTAATTCCAACATCAGGAACAACAAGCTCTTCAGCATCATCATAATCATCATCATAATCATCAGCATCATCAACATCTTCAGTATCAATTTCTGTATCACCTCCTTCTTCCCTCTCGATTGATTCTTCGGTATCCATGTGTCCTATACTCTGGTTAGAATTTTCATTATGATCAGTATCTGATATTGATTTAGTATTTTCGTTTTCTTCTAATAAATCATGATGCTCATTAATATCGTCTTCATTGGTAGGCTCAGAATATTCAGTAAAATCTAAATCGTATTCATCTTCGTTATCATCATCAATATGGTGGTCATTACTATCAGAATTATTATTATTTTTGTTATTATCATCATCTACATCACCTACATCATCACCGTTTTCATCAATATTAAATACTGTTTCGTCATTTCTGTTATAAACTTCATGAACATGATTTCCATTTTCATCAATGTTAAACACAGTTTCTGTATTAATATCATCATCATTATCATTATATTCGTCACCATCCTCCTCATCATCTCTATCACGAGTTCCATTAGCATTATTCATACTTTCATCTATATTATCATTATCATTTTCACGTTCATCATAATCATATTCTACATCTTTGTTAATATCTTCATCTTGATCAGTGTTTGATTCTGTATGCGAACTATAAAAATCAACTGCATCTGATGTCCCAAATTCACTACTAACAGACTTTGGCGTATTTTCAGTACTCATTTTTATTATCAAAGATTGCACTATTAGCCAATTCTATCAGCATATCCATATAAACAGACAAAACATAGCTTAATACGTGAATCGTGAATCACATAGTAAATCAAATATAATGTTAAAAATAAACAAATAAACCCTCACTATAAACATTTTTTACACTCAAGTTTTCAGCTTTCACATTTTATTTGTTTAACTCGCCTGTTCTTTTTCAAATTGTCTTCCTCTTTTGTTACTCTTTCTTTTCTTTCCACTCGTTTCTTCTATTTTCATGGCACTTGTGTATACTTGCTTATACGATGATATGTGGCATACAGTTGATAGGAGTCAACTTACTTTAACATTGGACTTTTCCAATGAAAAAAGTGAATATATTCACATCGTCATATAGACCATTATAATGGGTATTATAATGGGTATTATAATGAATGTTAATTTACATTTATATGCACTTTATGTTGGATATACCAAAATGATGATTTAAATCTTCCACCTTATCTACATTACCTGACAGCTGAATTTATCAGTTAAGAAAGATAAAAGATTATTTTCTGATTTAGTATATTTACATAAAAACGTTATAATTGATATACATTAATTACATGTAAATATTTAGTAATTAAAAATAGACGATATTAGTCTTCTCATTCATCACCATCCGGAATTTCATCTTTTAAAACTTGTATTAATTTAACCTTTATATCTGTAGTTGCATCACCACGTAAAACATCACTAACAAACCAAACAGAACAGTCTAATTGAACCATTTCAAGAGCACCTTTTAAAACACCACATAATATATTACTATACCATAAATCTTTCCTTGCTTTACCTTTACGGTTTTTACCACCATTTAATTTATCGTCTGTATCAATATTAATTGAAATATCTTCAATTCCATTTGATAAATCATAATCATAATCAATTTCATCGATATCATCCGGTAATTCAACAAAATCAGCTAATGGATTCTCATTTAATGTTAATTGAAATGTACGTCCATCTGCACTCCAATATGTTATAGTGGGTACAATATTTAAAAACATTTTAAATCCAATTTTACAAATAATTTCACTAGTTTCTTTAAAATTTGAACAACGCTCTAAATTCGTTTTGCTTAAAAATTCTTCAATTAATCTAACTCCAATGTTTCGACCCATATCAAACAATATTTCATTAACTTTTTCATAATTAAATTTTTCTTCACGACATATTTGTGCAACAAGTGATCCATAAGTTAATGTAAATAACTCACTATTAATCTTTATGGTTTGTGTTTTCCATATATCTTCACCAAGTTGTTTGGCTTGTTTAGCCTGTTTGCTTTGTTGCTTATTCATTGTAACTTATCAAAAGTATTACTATAACTATATATATATTATACTACACTAAAGTATACTAAAAACTGATATATTCCATTCATTATAAGGATTATTGTTACACTTATTAAAATAGTATAAAAAGGTATTTATTTCTAACGCGCTCACCAAAGCAATTCCTCTTCATAGTAATCAACAACAAGTTTCTTCTCTAAACATTTCACAACACTGAAACGAACATCGGCATTCATACTTGTAGGACCACAAGAAATAAGTGATGTAGGACACCCAGCACTACAGATGTTCACCATCAATTCTGTTAATTCATCTTGCAAAAAAGGCTTGTCTTCAAAACTAATGCTGATTTGTTCTCCATTCTGGCTGATAATCCATTTTAAAAATTCAATCTCTTCTTTTCTTTGGTATTGAATGATATCAACATTAGTTGATTCAATGTCATTATTAATGACATTTTCTTCTTTATCTTCATCCTTATTTTCATCTTTATTTTGTCCTTCAAATATTTCTTGCCTTAATCGTTGGTCTAATTCAGAATTATCAATGTAATTTCCATTATCAATCCCTTCCTTAGTTTCAAGTGTAATACCGGTAATTCCTGTGTTTTCGTTAATGCAATTCAAATTATAATCATTACAATTACTACTAATATTATCTGTTCTGTTCTCACCAATTAAATTAATATCATCAATTGTATCAGATAATGTAGAACTTTTAATTAGTGCATTTGCAAATTCTTTAAAACCTCCCTTTTCATAAGATGATGATAAAACATTTAATGGATTAATCAATTTACTTTCATTAATAATGGTTTGTAATTTATCATCATTTAATTCCCTTGTTATAAATATCTGAATATCAATTAAATCTTTAAAATTATGTAATGTCTCAATTTCATTTTTAAATGATATTAAACTTTCAAAATTTGGAACTAACCAAATTAATGATATATATTTATTTTTATAATTGCTATTATTATTATTATTATTATTATTATTATTATCATTATTTTTATTTTTTTTTCCACGTAATTCTTGAGCTCTATAAATTTGTGCAATATCCAATACAATTGAATAAATTACTGCCATACCGACACCACCTGCTACTAAAATTGATTGATCATACTGTTTAAATGGTATATTATTACCATATGGTCCTTCAACTAGTAAATTAATATCATATTCACCATTAGGAAATTTAGAAATATAATTAGCTAATCTTTTAGTTAACCCATTTTTTACTCTGATCACAAAAACCAATTGATTATAATTACTTTCAGATGTTGCAGATACAACAGTAAATGGATGTGATTCCCAAAACATATCATATCTTAATATTGTAATCCAACAATAACAACTTGGATAAGGTCTCCACCAACCTGAATGATTTGTAACAATTTTGATTGAATGAACTTCTTTTGTATTTGTATCAAAGATAACTTTACATTGACCTTTTAAAACTCCACCAGATGAAATTATTTTACCAAATCTAATTAAATAATCAATACCCCAAATTGAAAATGCTGCAATTAAATATTCTGTCCATCCTAATGTTAAACAATGATACCATGAACCAATTGAAAATATAATTAATAAAATTCTATGAGATGATTTAAACCATTCATAAAAATATCTTCTAAAAAATGAAAATAAAAATATAATTGAAATAGCTGCAAATGCTGTATTTGCACATCTCCATTTTAATAATCCCCATCTTTGAATATAATCTCCACGTACATTAACAAATGTTAAATAAAATGCACAGTGTAATAATAATAAAATAAACACAACTCTTGAAGTCCATTTATGAAACATTTGAAATGTTCTATATGATAAACCTGTTGTAAATATTAAAAAATTATTTCTTGATGAAAATAGAAAAAGTAATGGTAATTGAACTGTACCAATTATACCAGTTCTATCAGCTATTGAAACTAATCTTTGTCCTTTACGACATGTAAAAACAGCATTTGGATAAACAATTTCATAATTAATACAACAAAAAACAATATTCAATATTATATAACCAATTATAATTAATGCATGCATTCTAACTGGCATTGTATAAATTGAATGTAATAAGTTATTTTTAAAATTTATATAAAATTTTGAACTTTTACTTTTTTTCATTGAAACCTTTTTAATCTTTTTTAATTTATTACCTAAATCTACTAATTTATCTTGATTACTTTCATCTAATAATTGATCACTTAATAATTTTGATTGAATTCTTTGAGCTTTAACTCTTTTATCACCTATAAACATACCCATTGGACCATCAACTAATTCTTTTATTGTATTATTTGCAATTGAATTACTACTTAATGTTAATATATTACTTGGTTTAAATATTTGAGGACAAATAATTTTACTTTTACACCAAAGAGCAAATCTTGTTTTACCAATTTTATTATTATAATACGGAGATGTCCATTTAGCAATATTAACAAGAATTGCAATTACCATAACAGATGCCCAATAAATATAAATATTATAACCATATAATGTTGCTAAATTTCTTTGATCCATCAATTTTGAAACACTATTATAAGAAATATTATAAGATTCTTCAGAAACAATTACTGGATTATATAACAATTTTCTTGGACTTTCTAATAAATTATCTATACCAATATTTTCAATTTCTTTTATATCATCAAAATTAGGGATTTTTTCAAATCCTACAATTTTACCATCTTTAAGCATACCAGTATTTTTTTTAAGAAATTGATTTTCTTCATTAGTACCTGAATAAGGATTAAAAACAATCAATTGATCATCAATAATTTTATCTTGTTCTTTCACTTCCTTTTGTTGTTGTTTTTGAAATTTAAAATTTTGTTTATCTAATAAATCTTTATTCTTTGTTTGAATATCAAAAATTGTTTTTGCCTTCCAAATTAAACTTGCTTTAAAAAGTGGCTTTGGTAATAAATCATAATTAATTAGATAATTTGTTGCATTTTCATTTAATTTAACTATATCAATTAATTCCCAAGATTTACCACCTTGCGCTTTACAAATTTCTATTAATTGAGAATAACCTTTTGATAAATCATGTGGATCTATTGAATGTGAATCAATACAATTTGTTACTGTACCTAAAAATGAAGGATCTTGACATCTACATTTAAATGCTAAATCTGGCATTTCACAATTAAAGGGGAATGATGTAAAATTAGAAGCAACAAATACACATGAAGCACCAACTTTTGAAAAAATACCTTTTGCATTAACATATTTTGAAAAAATGATATTTAAAATTAAAAATAAAAACCAATTAACTTTCATTTTAAGACTAATGTTATTTATAGCAAATTATATCTATTTACACAAAAATTATAATACTTCCATCATTCCAAAGATAAATAAACTAATAAATAAATCAATAAATGGACAGAATGAATGAAAGAGTGATATGAATCAGAATTCAAGGGTTAAATGTTTCAATACCAAAGGCAAATGAAAAGTAAACTTATGATGTCCCATTTTTTTTCCCTTTTAGGAAACTTCCCTCTTTTCTTTAAATTCAGGTTAATTTCCAACACCGGCATTTCCAATTATAAAGAATGCTAATAATGGTGGTATAATATACATCCAATAAGTTTCAATGAATGTTTTATTACCAGAGTACACACCTTTAGGTTTAACAATCTCTTGGAAATCTTCCATAGTTTGTTCATCCAGTAATTGATTAGAAGAATCATCTTTATCATTCTTTTGTTGTGATTTCTTTTTCTGACTTTCTCTTCTCTTTTCCTTTTCTCTACTCTCAACTTCTTTGGAATCTTCTGATATATTTGATGGATCCGAATTTTCACTAAGTTTTAAACGTGGTTGAGGATCAGGTAATTTGAATTGTGGTTGTAATTTAATAGACATCTTCCCTCCATTTTTTGGAATAAAATTAGCTGATAAAATATTCGATTTATCTTCATTAATTGTAATAAATAAATCACCATTTAAATTTATTTTTTTTATAAAATTAAAACATTTCAAATTTTTATCATTTGATTGATCATTTGATATTAAAGAGAGACACCACCCCAATTGGTCATTTGAAGATAAATCAGGTAAAATCTCTATTGGATTTATTGTTGCCTTTGATTCTAATTGATTTAGCGTGACATCAGCTAATGAATGACCTGCTGAAGCTTCATCTTTTGGAGAATGTAGTATTAAATTATAACGTTGTAAGAAAGAATTATTTTCATCACAATTGACATTGAAAATGAAATATCCAAAAATCACAGATAATAAATAAATAATCTTGGTCATGCCAATAAATGTTTTTGTTTATATATATAAATTGGAATGACAGTTCAATTGCATACAACATATATAAATAATATAGATGAAACTAAATTTTATTGAAACTTTTTATTTACCGTCTATCCATTTTGAGACCAACTTGCACAATTTGTACAGATTATGTCGCAACACAGATGTCTGTCGTATAGAATCTTACTAAATTATAGTAGTGGAGCGAATGACAACGCCCTCTTGACGTCTATTTTCTATTTTGTAATGTCGCCTTCACTTTAACTACTTAACTACTTTTACTTCATTTGTGTAAAAGGTTAATCTAATTTGAGTATCGAAACATTAACTTATTTATTTACATAAAAAGGGAAACTACTCAACTATAGAAGCAGGTCGATTACCAATAGATATAACTATTGATTACAAGTAGGTGAAGATCAAAACTCATTTCTAAGGATTCGAATTTATCAAAGCTCTGCATTAAAGCAACTGTGTGACAGACTGCTAGAAGTGTATGGGGAATATCTTCTAAAGCTAGAAAAGTTATGAATTCATTACTTAAATATTCTGATCCTTTATTGGAGAACAACTCCTGCTTCTATAATTATTGGTGGAAAACTGTGTTTTGACCCATTTAATAAATTTTCTGATTCGATCAAATCATCAGCAAAGCGATTAGTCACTCTTTTAATCACAGGAAGATTATCACAATGTGCAGTAATTTGGACATTGGAGTATCCTAATCCTTTAAGTAGTGGTAAAATGCGCAATGCTTGTACCACACCTCTACGTAAGGCAACTAATTCAGCTCCAAAACTTGACCCTGTTAATAAAGATTCGATAAGATTTGGACTCAATATAAAGACCATTAAGTGGAATAAGAAAACCACCCTGACTAACATCGGTTTTATTGGATGCATCTGTATATACAACTAAATTCAGTGGTGTATTTGAAGGAGGTACTGAATTTAACTTGCAAAAACGGTATGTGCTAAAACGAGTGGTATACGAATATCTCAAAAGATGTATTAAGTCCAAAAAAAAAAGGAAAAGTAGGGTTAGCCGAATAATGAGCTAATCTACTGGTATAGAATTGAATATCAAATCGTCCTTTAGATGAAATATAGGAAAGGATTCCCATAATTTTTTGATAATTTTTAATTGGATCGGATTTGTACAATTGATATATAGCATCTTCAGTGGGATTAATACTCTTTGATAATATTGTATTGTTTTCATGAATTGGGGGATAGTTTGGAGGGGATTGTTTAGGATTAAACCGAATTTGATCTGTAGTTAATGGATCAAGTTCATATAGATTAACTATACTGTTATCAAGATCATCAACCGTTTCATTTTCAAGATCGGTAAGTAATGGCTTGATAACTGAACTTTTAGGTATGGGTAAATATAAACTGGCAAAATCACTAGTGACTGGTTTGGTAGTTCTTCTTAGAATAACGGCATGTATACAAGGAGGAAGTGAGCTTAACATTTTAGTGAAGTAAGAACTCAATCCTATCTGTAAAAGAGAGGATGTTTGGTGAAAATCGTATCCGAGATAAAGATCAGGGTCTTTACTGATTTTTAAATTAAATTCAACATTCAGAAGATTTTCAAGTGGTGTTGGATCCGCTGACAATACTAAAAGATCATCAACATGATGAGCAACAATGGTAGATTTATTGGAACTAACATGTAAACACGGATCACAGTTGGAAGTAGTAAGTTGTTTCCGCAAAGTATTGACCAATGTGTGATAAAACTCGAGAGGTGAGCAGTTTAATCCATAACAGAAACGTTTCATTTGCACATATTTGCTATTAAAATGAGCTGAAAAACCAGTAGGACTTCTCAAAATATATATTTTATCATTGAGTACTTTGTCATATAGGAAGGCAGAACTAATATCATAAGCTCTGAAGAAAATTGTTGGATCGAGAGTAAAAATGGTAAACATTAGAAACTCAGTTAGTTGTTGAGCAACAGGACTTTTAGAATTTTTATCTCGATGACGAACTGTTTTGGGATAAATGGTTATTAACCTAGCTTATTGGTGTCTATTTTCCTCTAAAGTATCGAAATACCTTTCCATGTAAGCTTCCTTAAGTTTATTGAATAAATAATTTGTAACAAAATATTTGAATTTAATTAAAAGCTTGGATCTCAGTTGAAACTATCAACCTAAGTTATAATTAATTTTAGTAATCTCTTCTACAACAATGAAGTCTGTATGGAGAGGAGGAAGAAGCAATTTTTGAAAAGAGGAAATAATAAAGAAAAATTTATATTTATCTTAAACTTTTTAGTTTATAGAAAATGTATATATTAACTATTTAAAAAAAATAAAATTTGACTAATTATTATTGATAAAAATCTATATTATAAACAATATTTAGGAAAAGAAAAGTAGAAAAGCAAAAGCAAGAAAACAAATGTATATTAAAAAATAACAAAAGAAAGGAAAAGATAGAAATAAAACGAAAGAGGGAAAGTGAAAAAAAAATACTACTTAAATATGAATATAATAAAGTTAGAAGTGACTATATTACTTTGATAATAATCTTTCTGTTATTGATCAACAATGCCTTTTTAAGACCATTATCATCTCTTAGCAATATGAAAATACCATTATTATTCCTGTAAGCTAATGTAAAACGTTGTAAACCTTTTAATTTTTCAGATATAGCATCTGATAAATTTGAAAAATTCAGATCATCACCAGCTAATTTAATTATGCTGAATTCATCTTTATATATAATTTTAATTTTAACAAAGATTGTTTCACTTTTAAATGATGAATTTGAAAGTGTTGTATTTGATGATGTTTTTGAAACCAAAGAAGTTATACTTCTTGAAGTTGCTAATTTTGGAGCAGTAAATAAGAAATCATCATAATTATTATTCTTATTAATACTTTGATTATTAATATTAGTTTCATCTTCAAGTATTAATTCGATTTCATCATTATTTTTAGAATTTTCAGAAATAGGTTTTAAGATTTTCATTATTTGATCATCATCTAAAAAAACGTAATGTTCAAAATCATTCTCTGTTGGTTGACAAAATTTTATAAATGTAGATACTAATAATGAATCTTTTGGTTGAACTTTAATTATATTAAATAATTCTTTTAAATATCTATCAATTTTTGGTAAATGATCAGCAAAGGATATATCATTATTATTTAAATTAAATATTGATGGTAAAATTGGTAATGTTATATCTAATGTAAAAGATTTAATTTGAGAATTTAAGAATTTATCTAAAGTAACCAAATCAGAATAATATCTACATAAATGTAAATTTTGATTTAAATTTTGAGTGAATACTAAATCAATTCTATACCAGTAAGAAGTTGAAGAAGATTCAAGGAAATACATTGAATGAACAAATATTGATTTATAAGTATTTGATAATTCATTTAAAGATTCATTATTAATAATATTATTATTTTCATTTAAATTACTTGAATTTGTTAATTTTGATTTTATCCTTAATGGAGAAGTTGAAGTTGAAATTTCTGATGAACATGGTGTTAAAGGAGAAGAATAATATTCTATAACTGAAATTGATGATGTTACAGAAGAAGAATTTGAAGAATTTGAAAGATTTTTATTATCTTTTAAATCGTTTAAATTTTGAGATTGAATTTTTAATTTAAGTGAACTACTACTTGATAATTTATTTTGATTTTGAATTTGATTTAAAACTGGTAAACCTTTTGAATTATTTAAATCTAAAATTTTAACACTATCTTTTGGAACCCAACCTTTTATACCTGATGATAAAGATTGAGCTAATACCCAACCATTTGTAATTGTTGGATCAACTAATTTGAAAACATCACCTGGAGAACATGAAAGTTCATTATCATATTCAGCTGTAAATGAATGAGTTGCAACAACTATTGAATTTGCTGAAGCAGTAGAAGATGAAGTAGACTTTAAACTTGAAGTAATTGAATTTTTTTTATTAGAAATATTTTTAATATCATTATTTTTGGAATTTATATTACTATTTGATAATTCCTCAAATTTATCTAAATCTGGTGTGATATTTCTTGTCTTTGGTATATGTTGAACATTAAAAGGACCTGAAACTGAAAACTCTTTTCCAGTTTGTATTGAAGTTGAAGACATTGATAATTCTTTGTATTAATGAAAGCAAGTTAATAATATAAGTTTAACTCAACGAAATGAAGTTACAAATTCAAGAAAAAAAGTAAGTCAGAAAAAAAGAACTAAATTCAAATCAAAGTCAGGATTAAACGAAAATAAAAAAATGAATTAGAATAATGGGTCTACAGAAGTGATAATAAATTTGAATGAAAAAAAAAAAATAAGAAAATAATACAATAAATAAGTGATAATTCAATGATAAACAAACGATTATATATGTAAGTTATATAAATATATAAACATACAAATAATTTAAAATATTTTACTTATGCATCAAAAAACTTAAAAGTAAACAATAATTTCATCCAAATTTAGTTTCACTCCACTAATGGTCCAGGCACAACAAATAAATGAAAATCACACTAATTTTGCCGAAAACGCACCAAAACGGATTTTTGACATACTAAAAGCGCACTAAAACACTGTTAAACACATTAAAACACAGTAAAATGCACTAAATTCAGTGCCGAAGACGCTAAAAAGCTCCAAAAACCGCTAAAAACGGCACACTAAAAAAGGGCAACAATGCAGATCAAATTAATTGGGACGCTCAAAATGGAAATAACACGCTTCACGGGACGATGGACGCCATATATAATATATAATATATAATATATCTGACTTCTCAAAACGTTTTAACGTGTTATTTATCTTTTACCTATAACTATTATTATTACAAACAAATGATATATATAATATTTATATAATTATAATATAACTTCAGTTATTACCTTACCCGTATTATACTTTTTAACCTTACCATGTTTCTGTTTTCAGGTATATGAGAAATACTTAAAATAGAGAATATTATTTATTTATTTATTTATTTATTTCACTTTTTTATTTTAATAATATAAAACTTACAACAACAACCCCCCCTTTACCAATAAGGCTTTAAGGATTTAAATTCTTGTTAAATTTTTTTTTTATTATAATATAAATTTGAAAATAATAGCTATAATATAATAATATTTCGGTATTAAAAAAGTTAATTATTACATCTTTGCGTTATAACTCTAAAATTTTATTAATATAAACATATAACTCATTTGATTAATACTAACAAATATAAATTTATTACCTTTAATTATTGATTATATATAAAATAATTTAAACACGTTCAAAGGCAAATGCCATATAAAATGAACATGCCTCTTTTTCATCACCAGAAACTCCATATTTACCATTTGGTAATCTTAATGATTGAATTAATGGACCAGGTAATTGATTAAAATAATTACCAACTTCTTTATTAAACATTTCAAAAAAATTTCTTTTATATCTTAATTCTAATCCATAATCTTCACACATACTACGAAATTTTTCAAATGGGACAATATATTCAGGAACATTTTCAACTGCATCTTTTAAAAAATAATTATAAACATTACCAAATGGTTTTGTAAATGAATTCCTTTCTTTATCATAACATTCTAAATCGGGGAATGTAACAGAATAAATTGAATTACCCCAACCTTTTTCACCTTGTTTTAATTTTTTAATTCTCCATTTAATATAATCACTACTTGGTATTGTACCAATAAACATACCTCCAACTTTTAAACTTTTACTAACATTTGTTAACATACTTTCAACACTTTCTTCATTACTAAATGCATAATGCATACAAAATTGCATACTAACATTATCAAATTGTAAATTTGAAACTTCTTCTAAATTAAAATTTTGCAATATTTCTGGAATTTCTGTTTTAAATGCATCTCCTGTTGCAAATACTGCTTGGAAATTATATTTACCATGTTTATATCTTTTAATTGCTTCTCTAATACTTTCATCACTTAAATCAATTCCAACATATTGATTAGTTCCAATCATACCCCATTTTGCTAAATCTCCACCTTTACCACACCCTAATTCTAATACACTACCGTTTGGTTTACCATATTTATTGATTAAAATATATTTAATGCAATTATTAAATGATCTTAATCTATATATTGGAGATTCAGTACGTTTATTTTGTCTTGAATTGAATGTTTGTGTATTATAAAATTCCTTAACAATTTCATCCTTACCTTGAACTTGTAAATTTTTCAGATATTTTAATTTAACATTAACATCTTCACTTGCCATTGGTCCTAAATATGCATCATTATAATATTCTCTACTATCGTTACTTTTTTCACTATTATGATTATTATGATTATCATCAAAGATATTATCATTAACTTTTGGTTTAATCGCTCGAATAAGTGAATCTTGTTGTTTCTTAAAATCCTCATCACTCATCCATACTGGTTTCTCTAAAATCTTTTCTATTTTCTTTTCAACAATTGTTGGTTTTTTGACGTGACCAGAATCAACGGTCAATGCATTTTTAATTTTTGAGTTACCCCCGTTAATGTTATTATTATTATTATTATTGTTTCTATTATTATTATTATCATCATCATCATCATCACGTCTCCTACTTCCACCACCACGACGAGTTATAATTCTCCTTTTCTTATACCTTGATGTATCATCGTAAAAACTCATATTTCCTTATTTCACAATGCAACGTCTTAACGTAGAAAACACTTTTTTTTGCAGAGTATAGAGATTCTGTAACATATTCTGAACATTAATCGTATATAAATAACTGAAAATTGCCATGGCCCCACACACAGAATTTTTTTCATGTTTTGGTTTGCGCAATTTGATTTGGTCTCAATCTTTAGCATTGTAAACTGTTTTTTCTTGTTATCATCATCAACAATTTTATTAATATATGTCGGTTGTTATATCTCTTTTCCTTCACTTTTCTTTTTCCTTTTCTTTTATTCTATATATTAAAACACAACCTTTAGTCATTATATACTATAATGTCGTCACGTAGGTCAAGAAGGAGTCATAACTCCAAGCCAAAATATTCCACCGAAGATTTTGAATTGGATGCCGATTTTGATTCATATAATAACAGTAATGGATCATTATCTTCAAATTCAAAGCGTTCATCCAGATTAAGAGGTGAGAATTTATCATCAAATTCAAGTCAAATAAATACATCTAGTAATAAAAATAAAATAGAAAATAATGCAGAAAATGAACATGAAATTGATGATGAAATCAATGAAGTTGAAGAAGTAACTAGATGTATTTGTGGTTCTGATGATTTATTTATTCCTAAAAATAGTCATGGTGAATTTGATAATGTTGATCCTGGATTTTTCATTCAATGTGAAACATGTTCAGTTTGGCAACATGGTTATTGTGTTGGAATAAAAGATGAAGAAAATGCACCTGAAAAATATTGGTGTGAACAATGTAAACCTGAAAATCATACTTTATTTACAGACAAATATGGCATTCGAAGGAGTAAATATGATCCAAATCATACTCATAATCAATCATCTAATACCAATAATTTATTGAAAAAAGGTATAAAAAGAAAAAATGGTAGATTTGTTTCTTCTAAATCTGAAATTGAATCAACTGATGACCAAATTGAACAAGATATACAATCATCAAATTTAAATAACGAAAAATTAAATCATGACAATGATAATATTAAAAATGATGAAAAATTAAATAATAATAGTGATCATGAAGTAGAAGGAGAAGAATATGAAGATGAAGATGGTCATAAAAAAAAACACAGGAAAAGACCATCCTACAACTATAAAGATTATAATTATGAAGCAATGTTAAAAAAAGCATTGGAAGAAAGTGCTAGAGAGAGTGGAGTAACACCAGAAGAAGTTAATATAAGTTCTAATGAAGGTATTAATCAAGCACGTGAAACACGTCATACAAGTTTAAGAAAAACAAGAGCAAAATCTCATGATGGTACTGATAATGAAAATAATACTGGAATTATTAATACTAATAGCGGTGAACAAATTGGTAATAATGATGAAATTGGAATTGAAGGAAAAAAGGATAATTTATTAGATAATAACTCAGAATTTGATGATATTAAATCTGAAAAGATAGATAAAAAATCAAAAGTTGATGATAGACGCAGAATAAGAGATTCAAAACGAATTAGACCTAGAAGAAATATATCAGCAACAAGTGCTTCAAATGATGAAGAAGATGACGAATTGGATGATAACAAATCCGATCAAAAATTATCGAATTTGAAAAATAATTCTAAAACTCAAAATTCTAAGAATACCAATAATTCTGCTTCAGCATCGGTAACGCCAAAACGTAACAGTAAAAAGGAAAAGAAAGAACAAAAACCTTCAGTTGCAGACGATAAACCCTTTAGGGCCAATATTCCAAGTGCTAGAATTAATATGAATGAAATGACCCGTAGAATTTTCTCTATAATGGATTTTGTTTCAAATATTCAAATAAATTTAAGTAACGAAGAAGAATTTAAAAATAACTTATTCAAAATGGATGATTCTGAACTTACTCCAGAAATAGTAGAGTTGAAAAATAAACTCATCGGTTGTTATAATGAATCAGTAGATCAGTTAGACAATTTAACTTCTCTCCTCAATACATGGCAGGGAGAATATACTTAAACCCTTTTCTTAAAATTTTTTTTACAACTTTTGTTTATTTATTTGTATATTTTTTATCATTAAGAAAAAAAACCCTTTTATTTTTATATAGTATATTTAAGTAGTTAATCATAAATCCGTTAAAATAATTTATCAATCGAATTTAAAGAAATTACCAAGATCCTCCAACATCTTTAAGATTTTCTATAAAAGTTTTACTATTTAATGTATGCGTTCCACCAAGAACAATACGAATGCCATCTGTATTTTTATTAAGCTCATTAACCAATCTTGCTTCTTCATAACAAACACCACCAATAATGAATACAACAATTTCTCGTGGTGGTATTTTACCTTCGATAACATTTTTCCCAACATTAACAAAATTATTTTCATTAAGGTTTAATTTACCCTTTATAACTTTATCCAAAATGTTGAAAAGCCTTGGCTGATGTTGCATGAATGCATTACCAGAATTGTTATTACCAGATATATTACTAAATAATGCTGCAACATGATTAGCAGCCGTTGTACTACCTCCAATTTTGTTAAATACGTTACCATCATCACCTGACATTCTACTTTTTTGACCACAATATTTTAATAATATTGTAATAAAATTTTTAAAGATTGGATTATTTATCTTAGTTAATAATGAATTCAAACGATTACTTGGATATGTTTCATATTTTAATGCATATAAAGAGATTAGTTTCAATTTAATATTCTCATCTAATGGATTTGGTTGAGTACCATCCGGTTTTGGATTATCAAATATAAAATATTCTAATTCTTTATATTCATCCTCATGATTTGATGTATCACTATTACTACACATATTTTGTTCAAATTCACTGGTTTCCCAAATTCTTTGAAGGTTTATTTGTTTATCAATCTCTGATGTTAATAACATATGTTTTGAAAGATTTAATGACATTTTCTTAAATTCTGGATAATTTTCAAGGAAAAATTTCATATCTTTAATTGATGATATATTTGAATTAGTCTTAGTTTTAATTTTATAATCATCCACATAATTTTTTAATAATGTTGATAAATCACCAAAATTCATATACATTGATTTAGCATAGAACGGATCTTGCATTTCATTCATGATAACAGTCTTTAATTCTTCACCAACATTATTAAGGTATGATAAATTAACGCTATTATTACTATTACCTATACCTAATAATTCATTAATCATTGATTGGTATGTCCAAGGAAATAACAATGGAGTGATTGGATCATTTTTTCTATCTAATATCAAAAGTAATGGTGCAACATCCCTTTTAGGTGATAATTGATCAAATAATTGATTATTTGATGTAAATTCATAATTAATTGAATTTGCTAATTTGAATGCCATTTTGGAATTAGATTCATATTTAATAACTGGTTTCATATTTAAGGATAAAATTAATGATGTTAAACTTTCTGTTGAATTTTCTAATGAAACAGGATCCCATGATTGAATTTCATTTATTGATAAAGGATTTAATATATTAGTTGCTGTAAATAATGATTTATTTAAAACATAATAATCTTGAAAGATTTCAACAACAGTATTTACAATTTCTAAATCATCTGATTCCGCTAATCTTTCTAAACGTGATTTAAAAATAATATTATTAAAATAAATATCATAATTTGAATATTTTGGATTACTTATTTCATGTGATAAATTTGAAATTGTGGTATCACTAGGTTTTAAAAAGCAAATACATTTTAAATTTCTCAATCTATCCCTATTTTCATTCTCTAATCGATCAACTAAGTAAATTTCTTTCTTTAAAAGATCACTCTGTGTTGAAACCAATGAAATAATTGGTGCAGTGTTATTATCTAATAGTAAAACCCTAATATTTTTGGTATCATTCTCTGAGCCTGAACTTAACATTTTATCAATGTAATTTTGAGCTACTTTATATAGATCCATCTCAACTGTAGTATTATTATTACTGGTTGCCATAATGCCGTTTTCAATTAGATTGTTCTAGTTTCTACTAAGATCATATCATATCATATCATACTAAACCATACAACATCAATATCTTAAGGAAAGAAGAACATCTATTAATTAATTACTCCATACATAATTAAATATTGAAACAATCAGCAAAACTCGTTCGCTGCAAAAGAATTTGCTGATATCACCAAAGCACATTATTGGGTATAATGTATGCATTTATTGAAGGGAAAACATTATTTCTAGTGACTGTTTACTGCTTCTTTGCCATTTTATGATATTTACTTTATTTGGAAGTTAGAGTATGGTTGATAATAATAAAGAAACATCAACAGAAGTAACGGGCTCATCTTTTAATATCCAAAAACGTAAACAGGTTAAACAATTTACAGTTAACGGCTCAAAGAAGACAACAAGGATACCATCTTATAATAACTTGAAAAATCAAGCTAGACTGACTAGAATTAGATCTGTTGACTCAATTAATAGTAATATAAGTGTTAGTGGCAACGATTCTGATAATTCAACTATTATTCGTACAAGGTCAAATAATATATATTCTAGACCAATTAAAGCAAAAAGTACGACAAATTTATTATTAAAGAAGAATAGGAAAAATAGGTTTAATATGACAGATACTGATTCTGATGTGCACTGTTTAAATAATGATGGTGATAATAATATAAATAAAGATGAAGATATAAATGATGAAATCGATACAACTCAGGAAGACCTTTCTGAAGTTGCAGATAAAACATTTGATAGTCTTGATATTGTGAAAGAAACTGAAAACTTAAATGATAGTAAAGATGATAACATCAATCTTAATATTAAAGGTTCTAATGATAATATTAAAAATGAAATAAATAATGACCTAACTTCCGCTGATGCTACAGCTACTATTGCCACAACCACAAACATTAACAATAATGAAAAAATGGATAATACTGCTATTGCTGACATCGTTGATAGTAACATAGAGAGTGGGACTAATCAAACTAATGACATTAATAAAACTAATAGCAGTAATAACGATCATGAAACACAACAATCCCAAGATCTTCAAGTTGAGAATTTAAATCATGAGTTAACAGATATGAAACTCAATGACCTTACACAATTAGACAACAAAACAGTAGAGGAACCGATAAATAATATTAAACAAAATCAAAATCAATCGAGAAACGATATTCAAGAAGTTAACAATTCCTTAAATATGTATAGAATGCATTCTCTTCTCTCTCAGTCAACTGGACAGGAACGTCAATTATCTAATTCTAAAATTCCAACAATGAATTTACAGCAACCACAAACTAATGAACAACCACTTCCTGCAACTAACATTATTGAACCTCAACCAAACAAAGAAAAAATTGATATATTATCTTCAGACTCTTCAAATAGAAATGATTCAAATACAAGTATTACTACCTCTAAATCTGGTTCTTTGTATCAAGGAAATCAAGATTCATTAATTTTTCAACAATCTGGCTTAACTTTGTATAATATGAATACCCAACCATCCTTGAAAAACTTACAATTAAGTCACACCGCTAATGCAAACATGAAAAGAACTGTCTCACAGCAATCTTTACAAAGACAAGAATCATATCTTTCATTTAGAGTCCCAGATAACTATCAAAATCAATCAAATTTTGCAGCTCTAAATGGAAATTTGACTCAACAAAAAGCATCGAATAGATTAGAAACTCCCCAGCATTCACAAAAATCAAATTTAGCTGACTCATCATCTAAAGCTTCTATACCGAAAAAGAATCAAGATGATAAGAATGCTTCTAAACAAGTATCACAACTATCCAAACAGGCCAAAACTTTAGAAACATTAAATGATAACGCCCAAGCAGAAATTTTAAATTTAGATTTATCTTCATATCTATCTACACAAGAACCGGAGATTGAATCCAGAACCCAACAAAAACTTTGGCTTCAGAGGGAAAATGTTGCTACACTCAATGATTTTGAAGAAGGATCCAGTCAAACTCCATCCCAAATTATTAACCAAACTACTCGTTTTCAATATGAACAATTATCGAGAGAATTTTTACATATCAGACGTCATACTAATCCAATGCTAGAGTCATTACAAAGAAACCATAAATCTCCAGAACAGAAGGAAAGCATTAAAAGTAAAAAGTTAGATGTTCCAGATGCTCCTAAAACGATTTCTAAGTCAATTAGCAAATCAACACTAAAAAATTCAAGGCCAACAAATACTTCATCAATATCACAGAGCTTGGGACTCTCACTAAATAATTCAGAGTTACCACCAGAAATATTTTCTGAAGATTTAGAAACTTATAATGATGCATTATCTTCATTATGGAATAAAAGTTGTATATCGTTTAAAGATTCTAATCCACCCGTAAATATGCAAAATAACAATTTTATTCAAAATGGACCAGCTTTATCTGCGAGATATGGTTACCAGCCTAGTAATGGTATGCAACAATTTCCTCAAGCTTTTATAAGAGGTAATCACACAAGTTTTGGCAATGCAAACGTAACTAACGGATTGTTTAGCAATTACAATAATAATGCTGGTGGTAATACTGGTTCTAATGATCACAACAATGATAATAATATCAATAATACTTTTGGTAACCAAACAAACCATTTTAATGGAATGAATCGTTCTTCCCAATACCAGCCAACTACTAGAGCACAGCAGCAACAACAACAAGAACAACAAAGAAGATATCAATTACAACAACAAAGACAACAAAATAACTAGTACCTTTACTTTGATATCTTTTCTTTATCAATATGTATACATGTCATTTCTAAGAATCTTATTTTAAAATGTATATTTATCTAGTGTCTGTACTTTTAATAAATTTTGATATAATTAAAATTATTCTATAAATTACTATTATTTAATTATTATTATACATATTTCTTTTACTGTGTAACTATATAATTTTTTTTTCAGGAATTAGTATTCTCAGAACCTGCACTGTTTGGGACTTTAAATCTATTTAATTGCCCTTCATGATAAAGTCTAAATAACATATTTTCCAATTTACCGGATTCTTTCAACTTCAAATATTCCTTATAAAGGGCTAATGCATTAACAGAATCTTCGATAGAATCATGATTCCCTTTTTGTACTTCTCTATTTAATACATTATGAGCAAGAAATTTCAAACCTAACTTTCTCTTCTCTCTTTTCAAATAAAAACACATTCCAGTATCCCTAACTTGATCTGGAGGAACATAAATATTGATCATACGGAAATCACCTGTTAACCAATGACCAACAAATATACAACCAAGGTTAAGTAATAACCAAATTCTTCTATATGCAACTTGTAGATTGACAAGACTTCTTTTTGAAACACCAGGTGTTAAATCACCGGAAACAATACCTGAAAATGCTGTTTTATAATCATGAACACTTTCATTTGTAGCGATATAATCATCGATAAAACATTCACCTTCTTTTGGACCATCACCTCTTATAACAGATATTCTAGCAAGTGCCAATTTCGGAGGTCTAACCATATTTTTTGTACCATCACCATTAAATTCATATTCTGCAGGTAAAAGTTCAATAAATTCTGCATCTAACGCAACTAATGTTTGTGGCATAATTTTTTCACTTGGGTCCAACAAATTGTATTCTATAATTTTATTCTCTCGGGAACCTTCAATAAAATTATCTTTATAAAGGATAGAGGTATCAAGATTATTCATATATATATTTGGTTTAAATCCATCACCAACACCAACTTCTTTATAAATGAATACCACAGGTTTTTTCCACCAATGTGAGATATCCAGAACTTCTTCTTCAGGCACTTCTCTGACTAAAAAGTCATTGAATAAATACCATTTACCAACATCACTTGGATCATTTCTAATTTTACTATATGTTACTAAATGACTTTCATTTTGTCTATTAGTAATTTGTGCTGTATAACCACAAAGTTCATATTTTTTTAAGTTAGAAGCAACACCACTAATGATATTAGTGGTTAAAACAGGTGTTCCTAATGGTGATTGTGCATAATAGAATTCAGGAACTAACCAACCGTTTAAATATCTAATTTCATTCATTTGTTGATTATTTAAATCTAGATTAATGATAACAACCGGTGATAAATTATTAATTATTAAAGAAGCATTAACTGGATGTTGATACCTACAGTTTTCACATACAATTTGCTGTTGAATATGTTTATTCATTGATGCTTCTAAATAATTCAAAATTGTGACACTAGTAGGTGTCAAAGGTGGTGATGGTAAACAATTGATATCAATTGAATGATACATTGAAACACGTTTATGTGATAATGAACAAAAGTTTGAATAAACTGTAGTTTCTGTGTAAACACCACAAATTTCATTTAAATTATGAGGAGTTTCAGTATTATATAATTTACATTCATCTTTCCCTATTCTTTCCAATAAAAATCTATTAAAAGTTTGGTTCATTCTTCTTTGTTTATAATCATCTCTTGAAATATTGGTATCATTAGTTAAACCTAAATTTTGAGCCTCTGGAAGAGAAGAAAATACCACTTGAAAATTGGATGCAGCACAATGTCTACCTTCTGATTTATACATCATATCAAATAAGTATCCCAATTCCATTAATAAATTATATTCTTTAGTTGCATCTTTTGCTAATGATAATAAACAATGATTGAATATAGGTGGGACGTATCTATATAGTTGTAAAATTGGGTTAAGAAACGAATTTCCAGAATTAATTTCCAAACCAGAATATTTTGTCCTATTATAAAAATCAAAATCAAAATCATCAACACCAAACCTACTGTATAAAATTGAAAGTTGTCTATAAGCTTTTGGAACGTCTGAATTAATCGATTCCAAGCTGAATATTTCATTAATTGATTGACCTTTATTTTTTGAGTCGTTATTATTATTTGTATTTGATTTGTTATCATTACTTTTATTATTATCGTTATTATTATTATTATTATTATTATTATTATTATTATTATTAATATCGCTACTTTCATAATCATCATCATTTCTTTCACTAATAAATCTTGGAATATTTATACCTTCTGAATTTTGCAATGTTATATTAAAATATTTTTGAGCAACATTTCGTGAGCCAAATTTTTCTTTATCATATCTAGCAATCAAAATACCATTAATTAATTTTGAATTTCTTAAAATTTCTGGATCAATTTGTTCAGGTAATTCACCAACTTCAAATACTAAATCTGAAGGCCATGCAGATAATAAAACATCATGAAAAGGTGGTAATTTAATTAAATTAAATGGAGAATCTTGAGAGGTTAATCTGTTTTTTAATGGAATAGTTTCAGTTACTTGAGTTGGATATGTTAAAGGTGCATTATATAATGCAAATTCCGATGTTGAATCAGAGGAATTTCTTGACCAAAGGTTTAAATTATGCATAGCATCAACAAATGCTAAGAATGAACCTGAACTTGCTAAATCGAATGCAGTTATATAAGTTGAAATATCTGCTTGATAAATATTTAATTTTGTTGGAGTTTTAACATCTAAAAAATTCATATGACCAATACTTGAAGATATTAAAATAACATTTGGTAATATTGGATGATGGAAAACTTTTGAAGCTCCAGCAGGAAATGGAATTGGAGATAAGGAAGTTAAAGTTTTTAAATCTAATGAACTAACAAATGTATCAGGAATAAATTGACCCTTTTTAAGAGAAAATCCTGTAGTTAATAAATTATTTTCTTTAACTGATATATGAGATAATCCTGATGAATGACATTTAAAAGATTCTAAAATTTTATTAGATTTTGGTTCTAAAATATCAATATAACCATCTGATCTTCCTAAAATTATATATTTTAAATTTGTTTCCATAAATACAACTGTATGAGGATAATTAAATGAATTAGATATACAATGATTAATCATATCAATTCTAAATATTTTAGAACCAGTTGCATCTTTATCACCTGCAACTAATAATTCAGTTTGAGTATTTGAAGTATAAGACATTGCATTTAAACCTTTTAAAGAATCTGATTTTAAATTAAATAATGTAACACCTTCTCTTGATCCTAAACGAATTGAATCAAATGAAAGAGATAATATACCTCTTTTATGATTTAATATTTTCAATACTGGTCCATTATGTGCTTTAATTGATGTATATAATTGTAATTTTGGTCCATTATAGGAGGATAAAAATCCACGTGAATCACCTACCCATAATAAAGAATGAGAATCATCGAATTTAATACATGAAACCAAAATTTGTGAATCAGATGGAGATAATGTATGATTTTTCGGGTATCTTACTACTGGCGTTGTATTTAACTATACATATTAAAATATATGTTGATACATAAATGGGTTAATCAAAGTTAGTAAATTTATTTGAGATAAATAGAGAATTATAATATAATAAATTTTAAACATACCAGTGTCCAATGATCCATGTTATAACTGAATACCTATACTTTGATTTATCAAACCAATTGAAATCAACTTTATTTATTGTGTATTATAGAATATTTTTTTCAGATATCAGTTGAATAAAGTTTTACATTTAAGATGATAATAGAAATCCTATATTTACTTACCTACATCAACAACTTTTTATTGTTGTTAATTGTTAATTTAAATAAATATAAATAACTATATCAATTTCTGCGTCGATAGTCTCGACTGTTTTATTTTTTAATTTTTTTTTTTTCAAAATTTTTAAAATTTAGTGTTCTCTGCCATTTCAGTGCTGTGCAAATAGCCCTTTTTCAAATTTCAAGTGAAATTGTGAGATGAAATTTCTTATGAAGTAAAGTGTAAAGTACACGATAAATCAATAAAGACATGAATAATTGTTAATTTGACATGGTTAGCAAGGTTTTTATTTTAATTTTTGTTTCATTTTTTTCCTTAAAACCTTTTGTTTCATCGTTTTCCTATAGTCTTTAATACCACATATACAACAACGCATATTACAGGAAACAACTATGCTATTCAACAATTTCAGATTAGGACTCCAAAGAATGGGTCAAGCTGCACAAGTTGCAAAACAATGTGCTACACATGAACATGCACATTCAAATATTCACATTCAACCTTCATTTATGGTTAATATGGCAAGATCTTATAAAATTAGAACAGCTGTAAAGAAGTTCTGCTCTCATTGTTATATTGCTAGAAGAAAGGGCAGAGTTTATGTTCTTTGTAAGGCTAATCCAAAACATAAACAAAAACAAGCTTAGATTAATCAAAATCTATTTAGAACTTTCTTGGGGAATTTCATTTATCAGTTAAAACTTTTATTTCTTGTTTATAGGTTAATAGAATTCATTTTATGTTAATAAAAAAAAAAAAATTTTTTATTTGCACAAAATTATGTATATTTATATTTAATTTCATTTAATTTTAATTTATGTTATTACAAAATTTAAGTTAATAATACTTATAGAAGAATAAACTCATAGTATTTCTATATTCTAAATATGGACAATCCGGCTCCTCCAACAAGAGAAAGCTTTCCCCCATCGGAAAAATTTATAACTTCGGCACATCCAATATCCGCAACGGTAGTATATCTATCTTCAACTAATTCAAGATCAGATTTAATATTCCACAATTTAACACTTTGATCAACAGCCCCAACAAGTACTGTTTGATCATCAACCTTTTTAATTGTAGTTATGGTTGATGATGCAGCAGATGGATTAAATGAATTAATATCAACTCTTAAACCAATTTCTTCATCTTCACATATTTCACTAACAATTAATGCATTATCATCACCACCTGTAATTAAATTAATTTTATTGGTAGATTCTTGAATAATTTCTAATGCATTAATAGCTGATTGATGCATTTGTTGATTTATAATTAATTTTTCTAATTTTTCAACTTCAATTTTATCAACATTTATTATTTTTTCCAATTTAATTGTTCTACCATTATTTTCTGAAACAAGTTTAAATAATTTATTAATATTGTCATTAATATCATAAACTGCAATATGACCATTAGTTGAACCAATTAAAATATATATTTTATTTTTAAGACATATGAATTTAACATGGAAAATACAGCATTTCATATAACTATCATCGATTATAACTGTAAATTGTTTGGTTGAATAATCATAATAAACAATTTTAATACCTGAATTGGAGTATACACATACAAGCAAAAATCCGATAACTTCATTTTCCTTATTAAAAACTTCAATTGAATCAAAATCCATAATTCTTAAATCCGGATTTACTTCACTTGGTGGTAATGAACTATGTAATGACATACATTTTTTATTATCACATTCATTAATTTTCCAAATATAAAGTTCTTCTCTAGCAGATGATGACATTATATATTCATTATTAATTGCATGAATTGATTGTAATCCAGAAATATGTTCTCTATATGTCCAATGAAGTTCAAAACTTCCATTCTTTTTTAATGTACCAATTTTCAATGTTGTATCTTCAGAACCTGTTATAATTATTTTTTCATCTTGATTACTAACTGAATCAACAGCACATAAATCTCTAATTTCTCTACCATGTAATCCGGTTTCTAATAATTCAACAGCATATGGAATACCCAATTTAACTATTTGAACTTCTGAAGATCTAGTATAAACAAATCTAAAATCTAGTTTATTATTTTCAATCCAATATTTAAAATTCCAACGTCTATGTGGTCCACCACATATTTCACGCATAATTTCATATTGTTTAGTTTCATTCCAAAGAAAGAAGCTATCTGACTTAAAACCATAAAGTAAAATATCTCCATTTGGAACTTTTATAATACCCTCTAAAAATCCTTTTTGAATTCTACTACTCTGCAAAAATTCATACTCTAATTCTTCATTGATTTCCATTATATGATATGTTCCATCTTTATTGGTTAAATATAATGAACATTTATTTGGATCATTTAATGGTAATAGTGATGTTATAGTATCTCCTTTGAAAATATTCTTATATACAGCTAATGGCTCATTAATTTCATCAGATATTTTATAAATTAAAAGAGTTGCAAATCTACAACCAATTATTAGATAATTTCTTTTAGTATCATATTCAACAGAACTTATGATGATTTTATCACTTGGCTTTGTTAAAAATGATATAGATTTAACCTCTAAAGATACAGGGTCTAGTTCTTGATAAATTAATTTATCCTTTGGATTTGGTGATTCTGATAAGGTAAATAATTTGTTATCATATTCATGAATTAAAATATTACCCAATCTATTGAAATGTTCTGATAATGTAAATTCCTCTTTCATAACAACTTCGCAATCTTTGTTGAATTTCATTATAATAACATCACACAATTTATTACCTAAAACTGCAACAGGCTCTTTTTGGTATGCTTTCAAAAT
>JAJLVP010000342.1:0-32689 GCA_030570435.1 Pichia ethanolica
ATTAAAATAAATCTACCAGTTTCATCTGTTTTAATAAAACATTTTTGTGTGTTAATAATTTTAAAATTATTTTCATAATCTATTTCTTTTATCCTTTTCATTAAATGATTGTTAAGTTTATAAGTTTTAATAATTATAAGATCTAAAGAAGATTCATCAATATATTTTAAAGCTAAAACAAAAAATTCATTTACTTCAGTTAAAATTAATAACCAATGTGTTTCTAATCCAGCTGGTTTAATTGTATTACAAGCTAATATTTTATTCGAAGTATGAAAAGAGGCAATTCTTTCCAATTTTGGATTTTCATCTTGTGAAATTGAAGATATTATTATTTGTTGAGTATAGAATGTAATTAAATCATTAATATTAGGTTTTAATAACGGTACAAAACATGATTTTATTGACGGGCCAAAAAATTCAAAAGGAGGAATTTGATCTTGATATAAATGTTTATCTGATACTTTTGTAGGAGAAGAGTCTGAATTCAAAAGACTTTCCTCTAATTTGACTAGTATTGCAGCCATCGCAACTGATATCTGTAGTATAGTTTTCATTCAAATATACAAGTAAATTCATATAAATATCCTTTTCTTGAAATTAAAAATGTCAAAATGTTAAAATTCATGTTAAAGATTACATAAGCAGAAACGTACATCTGGTGTACGGAAGAAACATATTTTTTATAGAAAAAATCTTCCCCGCTCAGTTGAATGCAATTTTTTGGTGAGTTTTTTTTTTAACATAGAGGAGAGTAAATTAATTAGTTGGTATAGAGCTTGTGTTGTTTTGTACTATATTTAATATATTTATTTTATTCATATTATTGTTTTAACAAGTTAGATTAATAAACAAAGGTAACAATGTTGGCTAGATCTATTCTTAAGAATACTTCCAAATGCGCTTTTGGTGCAACTAGAGCATTTCACAGTTCAATGTCAGCAAAAGTTGACATTAATGCAGAAATTAAATGTCGTGAATTACTTGATAAATTACCAACATTTGAATATTTATTTCAAAATGAAGATGGATCTAAAAGAACACCATCAGATGCAGAATTAAAGACAATTGCATATTTAAATACTTATTCAAAGGAAAGAAAATTAAGTCTTTTTGAACAATTATTTACATTTCCAAAAAAATATGAAGATTTATATTTAGAAAATGATAAAGATTTATATAAATTAAAAGCATCATCTGGTTTAGTTATTGATAAGATTCCTTATGAAGATACTGCAACTGGTGATATTAAATGGAAAATTGTTAGAGATGGTGAAGAAAAGGAAGGTTGGGAAAATATTGCTCATATTTTATTCGTTCCAGCATTTGTCTTTTTAGCAGTTACAGTTTTCTTTAGAGACGATATGGATGTTACTGAATGGGCAAAGAGAGAATTACTTTACAGAGTTAAAGCTAAAGCTCAAGAAGAAAATGATACTGAAGTTTTAGATACATTCAAAAAATTCGGTGATGATCCAACAAGTTATAAATTCGATTTAGCTGGTTTCAGTAAAAACGATGATGTTATTGTTGAAAGAATCTTATCAGGTGAATACGATAAATTGGCTAAATTAAAAGTAAAACAATCTAAAATCGACGCTTAGATATTAAAACTAAAATATAAACAATAAAAAACTGTCATCTATTCATTCATATTCACAAATAAAAAAATAAACTTTCCTTTTATTCTCTTTTATTCTTTCTAACATTTACTATATTATTATATTAATATTAACATAATGATTCTTACAAAAAGGGAATAATCTCTTTAACATCTATATAAAGTATAGAATTATATATAACACAATATAAAGTATTTATTATTATTATTATTATTATTATTATTATTATTATTATTATTATTATTATTATTATTATTATTATTATTATTATTATTATTATTATTATTATTATTATTATTATTATTATTATTATTATTATTATTATTATTATTATTATTATTATTATTATTATTATTACTACTACTATTATATTAAGCTATTACAATAGTAAAATTGAACAATGCGTAACTTGCCCTACGTAGTTGATAAAAAATAATCGTATATAGTGTAGTGATAGAGAGAGTGGCGCGCTCTTTTTTTTTTATATGTAAAATATTGTTACAGGCAATTATTTTCTCTTTTCTTGCCCTCTTAGTTTACGGTTCCTTTATGTAACAATTTAAGTTTTGTGTTTGATGATTTGTTTGATATTTTTTTATTTACGAAATAATATATTCATTTCAGTTTACATATCCAAAAGACAGACAGTTATCAATTAACTAAATAAACTATTTTGATTTATATTACAAGTTTTTTATTTGAAATATAATAACAATAATAATAACAACAACAACAATAATTTTTTAAACCACCAAATTTTTTAATTTGATCCGTGATAGATTCAATAAATTAACTAACGAAAACTCCAAATCAGAGAATACAATAAATAAAATTACACAATGTCAACATTATCATCCAAATTAAATGCTGAACCATTTCCAGCTCCACCTCAAAGTCCTGAAAAATTAGCATTATCTCCAACGACTTCTCATGTTCAAGAAAAAGGTCATAGACGTAGAAGATCATCATCTTTAATTTCAAAAGTTGAACCTGAAACATTTGAAACAAAACAAGATCAAGAAATTCAAGATAATATGAATGCCAATTGGGTTCATTTTAAAGGTGCTTGGATAATTCATATAGTTATAATTATGTTATTAAAAGTATTTTTTGATTTAATGCCAATATTTAGTAATGAAGTAAGTTGGACTTTAACAAATGTTACTTATGTTATTGGATCATATATAATGTTTCATCAAATTAAAGGTACACCATTTGATTTTAATAATGGTGCTTTCGATAATTTAAATATGTGGGAACAAATTGATAATGGTGCTCAATTTACACCTGTTAAAAAATTCTTATTAGGTGTCCCAATTTGTTTATTCTTAATATCAACACATTATTCAAATTATGATTTAACTCTTTTTATTATAAATTTAATTGCTTGTTTGATTGTTGTAATTCCAAAATTACCTTCAAGTCATCGTTTAAGAATTAATATTCCTTATATTACTGATCAACAAATTGTTCAAGGAATATAAAATTAATAATTAAATATATATACTTATCTATATGTTTTTTTTAATTATTATTCCGACTTGAATTTTGATTTTTTATATTTTTGTTCTTCTACTTCTATTTCTATATACTATGTCTATAAATTCATTTTTCCTACACTGCATTACAATTTAAAGAAAATTATTGTTATGATTGCGATTTCACAGAAAATCTTACATTCTTTTAATTCTTTCAACAAATTAAGGTTGATATTAATCCAGTCAAATGGTATCACCATATCTTATATATTCCATTCTGAATTATTTTGCCATGGTAACTAATTGTATATATAAATAATCACATACTAATACGCAATGATATTTAAAGAATTAGCCTTAATCTTATTTAATGTTTATTAGTTTTATATTTTTAATAATTTATAATCAATCTAAAAAAAATCTAACTATAAATACAAATTTATACGATACACAATTAATATTATTATACAAAAAAGATTTTGGCATGCACATATGTATATATTCAAATCTTATCTCGTTTTATTCTATTTAAAACTATTTTTCTTCCAATGTACAAATTTTTTTAAACTGTTGATACGAATTTCAATTTCTGATACTTTACAGTTAAAAAGATCTTCTAATACTATCGGTTGAAACATTTCATCATCTTTACTGAGTTTCCATTCATTTAAATATTCTTGAAATAAACGCCATTCTTCGGCTTTCCATTCAGATTCATACGGATACTTATGAATTTCATGAATTAATTTTCTCAATATTTTACGATGTTTAATAACATCACTAGTTGATTGAATTATATTTACCCCTTTAACATCATCCTTTAATTGATGTTTTTGATGTTTTGACTTAACTATCTTTTTAGGGGATATATGGTTCGATTTTAATTTAGTATCGGATTTAGGTATTTTTAATTTATTTCGATGTAAAGTTTTTCTCTTTGTCTCTATAAATTCTTTAACTTTTTGAATTGTAGTTTCGGCTTCTGATTTAACAGAATTTATACTTTCATTGTGTATTTCTTCATCTGATGTATTAACAAATGAGTCCCTCGATTTAATATCGCCATCATTATTATTATTCTTATTCTTATCAATGTGTTCATTATTTAAATTCTCAAAACTGGTAACTTTTTGAGATTCATTATATTCATCACCATTTTCGATATCTACCCTTTTACTTGTATTCCCATTAAACGACCTTATTGGTGATAAAGATTTTGAAGTATTAAATATTTCATTATCTGAATATTCAATATCAATATTTTCAAGTTCTAAATTAATTCCATTATTGTTATCTTTTAGGTATTCATTTTCTTTGATTTCAAATGATCGACTTAATTTGGGCTTTCTAACAGTTTTCCGTTTCTTTTTAGGCGATGAAGTAGCCACGTATCTTAGTTCAGGCCAGTCCAAATTGTCCATCTTAGATTGGTTCTGCTGGTTATTTGTACCAATAGTTATAATTAATTATTCCTAAATTTATGGTTTTGTTTATCTATTTTAAGACAAAAACCCTCTACATTTACTAACCAACTTTATTCATGCTATCATATCTCATCTTCCACCGGGTAACTTTATTAGCAAAAGTTTATTGCTGTTTTGGGTAATTGATGCGAATATTTTTTTTCTCTTTTTTTTTTTCTAACAAATTTTTTTCAGTATTTTTTTTCCTTACAAAATTTTTCATCCTTTTTAAATTTTTTATTTATACTACATTTATTCTTTTTGTTTTACTTTTATAATTATCTACTAACCCCAATTGCTTATACACAACCTACAATGGCTACAGGAAAAACAGAAAAGGCACGTCGTCAAAGACAAGGTGATCTTAGAGATGGTAACCTTCGTGTTAAAGGTGAAAATTTCTATAGAGATGCTAAAAAAGTTAAGCATTTAAATATGTATAAATCAGGTGGTGCTGTTCGTAATGCAAAAGGTGAAATTATTAAAGCAGCTTATTTACAAGATACAAAGGCACCAACTGCAAGAGTTGATCCAAATAGAAGATGGTTTGGTAATACAAGAGTTATCGCTCAAGATGCATTATCCCATTTTAGAGATGCAATGGCTGATAAACAACATGATACATACTCTGTTTTATTGAAAAGAAATAAATTACCAATGTCATTATTAGATGAAAAAGATACAACTGAATCTCCAAGTGCAAAAATTCTTGAAACTGAATCATATGCAGATGCATTTGGTCCAAAACAACAAAGAAAAAAATCTAATATTGCAGTCTCTTCATTAGAAGAATTAGCAGAGGTTACATCTAAAGATAATGAAGATTATGAAGAAAAACAAACATTAAAACCAACTCTTGGATTAATGGGAGGAATAGATACAGATGAATACTCTGCTGAAGCAAAGGAATATATTTTTTCAAAAGGTCAATCCAAGAGAATTTGGAATGAATTATATAAAGTTATTGATTCATCAGATGTTGTTATTCATGTTTTAGATGCAAGAGATCCATTAGGAACTAGATGTAGATCAGTTGAAGAATATATCAAAAAAGAATGTCCACATAAACATTTAATATATGTTTTAAACAAATGTGATTTAGTACCAACATGGGTTGCAGTAAGTATATTTTTATTATTAATTTTATTATTAACTTCTATTGATTTTCTTGAACTGTCATTTAGTTGTGAATTTCTTTTTCTACTATTTTTTATTATCATTTTTATTTTTATTTTTCAATTTTGTACCAAAGATTTTGTCAGGACGTTCTATCAAGATATTCAATTATTGAATTCTTATATTTTCATATAGTTTGTCTGTTACATCTTTGGAAGAATAAGAACATCGCCCGATCATTTTCCCGTTCTGGGTTTTCTTGATCACCGATTGTCTCGTTTTGAGATGTCACTTTAGATGTTTCGTGAAATCTAAGAGTTGAACTTAGAGTGATAGTTTTTAACTATCGGTATAGTCTCTTTGTTCTTAGTATGAGGTCACACATTTGATTTCCCAAATTTAAAATCTCATTGAATGACAGAAGGAAAAGAAGAGTTAATTTTGTAGAATTTTTTTTTTGAACTTATACTAACATAACTTTCTTCATATTTTTATTTTTCTTTATTTTTATGAAATTTAGGCTGCTTGGGTTAAACATCTTTCAAAAGAATATCCAACATTAGCATTTCATGCATCTATTACTAATTCATTTGGAAAAGGTTCATTAATTCAACTTTTGAGACAATTTTCTGTTTTACATAAGGATAGAAAGCAAATATCGGTTGGTTTTATTGGATATCCAAATACAGGTAAATCAAGTATAATTAATACATTAAGACGTAAGAAAGTTTGTCAAGTTGCACCAATTCCAGGTGAAACCAAAGTTTGGCAATATATTACATTAATGAAAAGAATATTTTTAATTGATTGTCCAGGTATCGTTCCACCATCAACAAAAGATTCACAATCAGATATTTTATTTAGAGGTGTTGTTAGAATTGAACATGTTTCACACCCAGAACAATATATACCTGATTTATTAGCAAAATGTCAAAAGAAACATTTAGAGAGAACATATGAGATTAGTGGATGGAATAATGCTGAAGAATTTATTGAATTATTAGCTAGAAAAACTGGTAAATTATTAAGAGGTGCAGAACCTGATGAAACAGGTGTTGCTAGACAAGTTATTCAAGATTTTAATCGTGGTAAAATTCCATGGTTTGTACCACCACCAGAAGATACAGAAGTTAGAACTGGAGAAGATAAAAAAGCACATCATAAAAGAAAAAGAGCTGAAAGAGAAGCAGCTGCATTGGCAGCTGAACAAGAAGAATACAATAAAGAAGTTGAAGATATTGAACAAAATGAAGTTGATGATGAAAATGAAGGAGACAATAAAAACGATGAAGAAGCTGAAGTTAATGAACCTTCTTCCAAAAAGCAAAAAGTGTAATACAATTACACTTTTCATTTAACATTTAGATTTTACATTAATTTTCTTCTTTTCTACATTTTTTTCTTATTTCGAAACTATCCCGCTATATGATTACATCGCTTAAACTTAATACCTAATATATATATATAAATCTTTATTATTATTATTTAGCTATTCTTTAATAATTTTGTTTTGCTAATCAAGAACTCTACTTAATGATAATCAATATTAAACAAATCGTAGAACACAGCACGGTAAATGAATGCAGTATGTAAAAACAACAGAAAACGCACTGTGTATCATACTCTATAAAGCGAGTAGCGAAAAATAGTGGAAATTTCTGTGTAAACAACATGAGAGAAGAAAAACTCAATGGCAATCTGAAAACTGAGCGCTAACTAAAAAGAACTGGGCGATTTTGTTGTATTTTGTGAATAATTTGATGGATTTTGAATATCTTTTAGTATGTTTAGAATAGAGATTTGATTATTGTCTTATATTCACTTGTTTTGATCGTCTACCATGCAAGGGCAACAGCAACAACAACAGCAACAACAACAGCAACAACAGCAGCAGCAACAACAACCAACAAATATCTCTGCACAACAACAGTTACGATTATTATCATTATTACAACAAAAACAAAAACAACAAGAAGAAATTCAAAATAATTCAACATCAAATTCAAATCCAAATCCAAATAATTTATCATTATCTAATCAAATGCAAAAGGGTACTAACGTAGGTAATCAACAACTTCCACTGTCAATGCTTCTATCACCACAATTACAGAGTAGAAATTTGCAACAACAAGCTTTATCTGCTCTTCAACAATCACAAACTCAAACTTCCTCACAAACACCATCACAAAACTCAAATCAGTCACAACAATTGCAAGGTCAAATTCAACCACAAAATTTACAGCAATCTCAACAATTGTTACAACAACTCCAGCTTCAACAACAAGAAATCATGGCAGCTAGGAGATTACAACAAGGCCAAAATACACCATCAAATTCAAACATTAATAACAATTTAAACACAAATTCACAAGCTCAAAACCTATTATCATTACCACAATTTCAGCAGCAATTTCAGCAGCAACAACAACAACAACAAATCAATCCTAATAATTCTCAAATTCATTTACAACCACAAGAAGATTTAAATTCTTTACAGCTATTGCAAAAATATCAATCTCAATTAATGGTTAGAGAAGTTTGGAAGGATAATTTAGAAAGTGAATTAGTCGTTATAAGACAACTATCAGAAAGATTTAATTATATTTTTTTATCAACCGAATTTGCAGGTATAATAGCAAGACCGATTGGTTCGTTTAGATCAACAAAAGATTATCATTATCAAACAATGAGATCTAATGCAGATTTATTAAATTTAATTCAAATTGGTATTACATTATGTGATAAAAATGGTAAAAGACCTGAAGGTGTTCCATCTACTTGGCAATTTAATTTTACATTTGATTTAGAAAAAGAAATGTTTAATAAAGAATCTATTGAATTATTAACAAATACTGGTATTAATTTTGAAAAATTAAAAGAAAATGGAATCGATAGATTCGAATTTGCTCAATGTTTAATTGATAGTGGTTTATGTTTATTAGATAATGTTACTTGGATTAGTTTTCATGCAGGTTATGACTTTGGATTTTTAATATCATTAATGATTAATAAAGAAATGTCATCAAGTGAAACAGATTTTGATAATGCAATGTTAAAATATTTTACTAATTTTTATGATATAAAATTGATTTCAAGTTTACTCTCTGTTGCAAATTATAAAAATGGTGTAACATTAGAAAGTTTAGGTGATGAATTAGGATTTACTAGATTACTTAATATGGGAAATTTAACACAAGTTGGTGGTCAATCCTTATTAACTTATTTATGTTTTTGGGAATTGAAAAGAATAAATAATAATCTCAGTTTTGATGAATTTAAAAATCAAATTTTTGGCTTGAATGATGATGGAAGTGTTAAAAAACCAAATATTGGTGTATCATCAAGTAGTGATAATGCTCAAACAAATTTGGTAGATAATGAATTGACTGATGCTCAGCAAAAATCACAAGCAAATCAAACATTACAACCACTGCAATTATTATTTCAACAACAACAACAACAGCAGCAACAAAAGCAATTATCTACACCTACTAATACTTTAGTGAATCCAACTTCAGTAAATGAAAATCAATTAGGTGATAATCAATTAATAAATTCTCAAACTCAACATCTTTTATCAAGGAATAATAATCCACAAGTATCACAAGGTCAATCACAACCAAATCAAATGCAAAATCAAACAGATAAACCAAATCAAATTCCAAATATTAATGTACCATCTCAAACTCAACAACAACAATACTTTTCTAATATAAATAATATAAATGTAAATGGAGGACAAAATGGTATTAATTCTATTAATAATGTTAATAATGGAATGAATATTAATGGTCCTAATAATATGAATAATTTACGTATGAATGGTATGAATTTAAATAATATGAATAATTTGAATGGTATCAATAACATGAATATTAATGGAAGTTTAAATAATTTAAACAATTTAAATAATAACATGAATGGAATGAATAATTTAAACGGTTTAAATAATATGAATAATTTAAATATGAGTAATATGAATAACATGAATAATTTAAATATGAATAATATGAGTGCTATGAATGCATTAAATACATTAAATAATATTAATGGTATGAATGGTATTAATGGAATGCATGGTATGAATGGTATTAATAATTCAGGAATGAATAATATGGGTTTAAATAATATCACTGGTATTAATAATATCAATAATGTCAATGGTATCAATAATTTAAATGCCATGGGAGGTGGAATGAATATAAACAATTTGAACAACAATATGAATAGTATTGGAAATTTGAATATGAATAATGCCAATGGTTCAGTTAATAATAATACTGGTAATAACAATAATAATGCATCAAATAACGGCCAGCAACAAGTTGTTCCAAACGGTGGTGATTCGAAGAATATTATTTCCCCAAGAATGATGTTTGTCAACCGTTAATCTGATATGTAAATCATTGTTTAATTTATAAATATATAATATGTGTATAATTTTGATAAATTTCAGATCTATTCCAAACCGTGTCTGCCACTCCGCAGGACGTGTCAATAACCGATACTAAAAACTGATTTTTTTCCTTTTTTTCCTTTTTTTCCTTTTTTCTTTATGTGGATTTTTTTTAAGAAAAACCCACAACTGAGAGCGTGAAAAAAAAGTGGCAAGAAAAACGAAATATTGAAAATAATTGAAGTTTATTGTATGATTATCGTATCTGTTAGTTATATGGTCTTTTATTTGTAATTTATACCATACTAAACAACAACAAAAACATTCAGTTCCATTCATTAATTCGTTATCACATCAATTAAATTCATATCTGGTGTATAATTAGGCTTACAATTAATTTATTTAATATTAGATAAGATAAACTTGTCAAGAAAAGAAAAGAAAAGAAAAGAAAAAGAATCCAAAATAACCTCTGAAAACAATAATATTCAAAAAGTATGACTCTTGCAGAATATGAAAAAGATCCAAATCACATTGCAAATGATTTTATAAAGTATTACTACAGTAAATTGAGTTCTGATAGTTCAAAACTTTATCAATTATATGCACCAGATGCTGTATTAAAACATATGGATAAGAGTACAGATCCATTTGAAAATAAATCAATTGATCTTAATGTTCCTGAAAAAATTAAAAAATATTGGAAATCAGTTCCTGGGATATCAGGTGCAAAGCTAATAATATTGACAGTTAATACTATTAAAAATTTAGATAATACATTAGTAACAACTGTTGTTGGGGAATTATTATTAAGAGAAGATTATGAAAATGAAGATGTTATATCACCAACAAGATTATTTACTCAAACGTTTATACTTCAACCTCATCCAAAGAAAGATACATTTGATATAAAAAGTGATATTTTAACTTTTATACCAGATAGTGATTATATGAATATTGAATTAAAGGATGATTCAATTTCATCAAGTAATGATATAACAGAAAATACTCAATCTGTTGAAAAATCAAATAATGATGTTTCTAATGAAGGAAATCAACAAGTGGTTGTTGAAAAATCATTATCACAATCTACAGATAAAATAAATGATGAATCAATTAGTAATCAAACAAATAATACATCTAATGGTTCAGCACCTGATAATAAGAATAAAAAAATAGTGAAAAATTCAGCATCCTCAAATTCAGTTGCAAACGCTACATCTAGCTCGACAGCAGATGTTTCTGCAAAGGTTATAACACCAAATGCATCAATACAGAAAAAGCAAGCACCATCAACATCACAAAGTTCTAATTCAAATTTATCATCATCATCATCAGTAGTAGCAACAACAACGGAAACAACATCACCATCACCATCACCATCACCATCACCATCGCAAACTACAGAGTCTTCATTGAAAGTATCACCTAAATCTAATGCAGACGTAAAAAACGAAACATTAAAGGCATCTGAAAAGTCTGTAGATAATAAAACTAATCAGAAACCAGTTGCAAAATCTACACAAAATTCCAATACCTCGTCAACAACATCTACTACTACATCTACAAAAACTTCCAATGCTTCTAGTACCACAAATTCTAAACAATCAACAATACCTTCTACAGCTACCAATTCTTCTACCACGTCTACAGTAACTACACCACCTTCACATTCACATTCGCCTTCACCATCATCTACACCATCATCTTCAACCACACAAATACCTACAACATCCTCTACTCAAGCACAAACTCAAACTCAAACTCAAAATACAAAACAAAAGTCACCAGCTGCATCGGAACCACAAGAAGTTAAACAGTCTATTGCTGTACCAGCAAGTGGTGGATTTAGCTGGGCAAGTCAATTAAAATTAGCTAAGGATACATCACCTGCTCAACAACAACATCAAGTTTCATCATCGACATCAACTAAAAATTCTAATAGTAAGTCCAGTGATAAGTCCAATGATAATAAATCTAATGATAATAAATCTAGTGACTCTAAATCAAATGATAATAAATCTTATGAAGTTTATGTTGATTTCAAGAATACATCAAGTTTTGTTGATGAATCAGTTTTAAAACTTGCATTCTCAGAGAAGAAATTCAGAAATTTCACGGTTTCAATGAATAAAAATGATACAGCGATTGTTGGATTTTCTTCAGGTGATGATCAAAGTAGAGCTTTATCATTGGGTAAGATTTCATATAATAATATTGATTTCATAATTGACAAAAGGGAAAGGAAACCAAAGAACAAAAAATCTAATAGGCATTCTAATAACAACAATAATGGTAATGGTAAAAGAAATTAAATTTTTACATTAAACTTCTTAATATATTATCAGAAAAATAAATCAAACAATATGTATTCATAAAAATAATCCAAGAAAAAAGAAAAAAATTAAAAACAAAAGCAAAAAAAATTAAAAAAAAACTAAAAAAAAAATATGAAAATGATAAAAGTAACATATAAAGCAAGGTATTTATATATGTCACAGAATATCACTTTAAAAAATATTAAACTAATAGCATTGATAATTTATCCAAAAACCCATTTATTAATTTACTAATTTACTAATTCACTAATTTATTAATTCATAATATTTATTTTTCATTTTATTATTATTCCTTAATCATCATCTAATAATGTAATCTTTCTTTCATGTAATTTTTTGTCTAATATATAATTATGTCATATTCTTGCTTTGCTCATATATAATAAATCTTTAATTATTTATATTTATTTAATGATGTATAAAATAAAAACATTATATAATATTAAATTATATGTTAATATAAATGAAAACAGTTAAATATTAGCTAAGAATTTCATCAAGAACTTTTTGTTGTGTTGCATCATCATCTATTCTAACTGATTTTAAGTTAAGTTTTCTTAATGCTAAAATAATTTTATCTTTTGGGAATCCCATATCTTCAAAGATCATAACAGTATTTTTATCAATACCATATTTTTCACATTCATCAATATTATCATTAACTAATTGTTGACTTTGTGCAAGTTTTGTAAAATCTGTATAATCTGAATTACCAGTTGGTTTATAATTATCATTTGGTGCATAAATTTTTGTCCAATTTGCAGCTGTTTCAGCAAATTTTTTTGGATCAGTTAAATATAATTTAGCTACTTGAGCATCTTGTGGATCAGTTGGTTCTGGAGATTGTAACAGACTTTGTAATGAAATTAATGAACTTTTTAAAGTTAAAATTGGAGTCCATGCATCTTTTAAAATATCTAAACAAATTGCACCAGTTTGTGATGAAATATTTGGATGGAAAACTCTTGTATCAAATTTCATAATTGGAGGTTTAAATGGATATTCATCTGGAATTTTAATATCAACTTCAAATAAACCACCTTCATATGGTGTACCTGGTGGTCCAACAAAAGTACCTTTAAGATGTGAAAGATCACCATCTTCTGCCATTTCTAATGTAACACCTGATAAGGTATCTTTTCTAACATCTTCAAGTTCTTTGGCGATTCTTTTAGCTCTACTCATTTTATTCTATTCTATCAAATTGTAATTGGTACGATCAACTATCTAAAAAGGAAAGTAAAGAGAGGAGAAGAAAATGTTCAAGTGACAAGGGAAAACAGCAACACAAATGGATAAAAATGTAACTTTGCTACATTAATCATCGATCTATCACTTGACTGACACACACTCACTCAGTGCAGTTTTCACCTTAAGCAGGCAAGTGCCCTCCTCGTTCCTCACAATAAACAAATTTTACACATTTCACGATTTATTTGCACCATTTTATAAGCCGCCAATTACGTATCAAATATAAAATGTTATTATTGTATATATATATAGATATAGATATATATATGTATGTATGTATGTATGTATTTGTGTATTAGATAGATCATAATACTTGCCTTAAACCGCCGGAATCACTATTTAATGGATGACCATCATTCAAACTTTCTAAGAATGCATGCTCTCGTTTATTTCGTGATATTAATTGTTTAACTAAGAATATCATCATAAATAATATAGATAAACCACCAGCAACAAGATAACATATACCTAAACCCATGTGTCTACCACCAACGACACTAGATGTTGTAATTACAATACTTTTGGTTCCACCAAATACAGTAACTGGGTATTTCATCTCTACATCAATTTCATATGTACCTTTATGAAGTTTATGACCTTTCTCTGTATTTTTACCATAAAGTTTCATAAAACTAGGTAAAGCAGCAGTTTTCATCCAATTCATAAAATGTTCATTTGTTGCAATTTCTTCTAAATCTTCTTCAGTATAACCCGTTGGATAACGTTCCATCCAATTAATTGGTGGTACAATATCACTTAAATTATATTGACTTTTCTTATATATACTTAAATCTGATTTCCATGCAATTCCTGAATGTGAGAAGTTATAATTATAATTTGAATCTTCAATATTAAATAAATTTGAAAATGTATCATTAAACATTGAATTTGCAACTAATCCAGCTGGATAAATAATTTTATTATCTCTATATCTCATTGGTTCACATTTTGATGATAAATCATTATATGAAACTGCTTGTCCACGTAATTGTTGCCAATCATATGATTCAACATATTTTCTATGATTTTGATAAAAATTAGTTAATTTATAATATAAAAATATATTACCACCAATATCTTCAGGTATTTCAAATTGAATTTTACATATTGATGATTCTGAATCATATAACCATTTAGAGGTAGTTTTTTTACCACCTTTAAAATGATAACTATATTTTTTTGTTGGCATTTCACTATATTCACTTGTAGCAACTGTATCACAATTACTATAATCAATTTGAATCATTTGAACTTTATAAGTAGTTAAAAATATACCAATACCAATCGGAATAAATATAATCGCAATTAAAAGTAATAAAGGCAATACAACCCTTGCACTTAAAACTGGTTGCCATGATTTTAACCTTTGTTGTCTAAATGCTGTATTTGGTGGTCTCCTTGAGTGTAATTTTTTAGCAACTCTTTCACGTAATTCAGGATCATTATCATCTAGATCATCATCACTAAATCTATTTTGAATTCTTTTACGCAATGTTGCAAACATCCTTAATTCAAATACTATGATTGAGATCCAAGCAATGCTTTATTTTTAAATTATAATAATATTTATAAAAATATAATAAACTAATATATATATATATATATATATCGAATTATATATTATGATTTATATATAAATCCCCAAGCCAGCAGCGTTCAGCTTAATTAACAATTTCTTCGCTCATGTTATAAAATTTAACCAATTTTTAAGATCATCAACAACAATAAATTAATGGTTTAATTAACTACTAAATTATCGTTTATTTATTTGTTTGTTTATTTTTTTATTCGTTTATTTGATAAAGGTTATAATTAAAAGTATTTAAATAAATAATGAATATATTATATAAAGTATATAAAGTATATAAAGTACCTATCAATAAATTTTAAGTACTTTCATCTTTAGTATCTGCAATAGAACCAGAATTTCTTACATGGCTTATTAATGTTGTTAATAGTTTTTCAATCTCTGGTGAAAGTTTTGTAAATTCTAAATCAGAAAATTCATAATCTTTATTCTTTAATAATTCAATAAATGTAACCAACAATCCCCACGGATGTGGCTTGTTACAAACAATTCTTTCTAGTAATACCCTTGTAATTAACTGTTGTACATCTAACTTCTTATCACCCCATAATGTCTTTGATCCGAAAAAGTTCAAAACAACACAACTAAACCAATGTGTATGAGCATTTGGATATCTTAAATTATTTGCAATTGCTTGTAATAATAAAAATTGTAATTCTACATCACCTCCTTGCATTAATGAAGTTAATAGTGAAACTTGTGATGATTTAGAGTTAAAATTTAAACTATTATTTGGCCTTTCTTCAATATATGAAATACCGGTATATAAAACTAATGAATTAATTAATGGTATATCATACTTAATCTTTTTAAATCCAATTCCACCTTCTTCAATTGGCTCATTTAATTCTAAAACAAGCAAAATTTGTCTCAATAATGAGTTAGATGGAATCCTTAAATAATTATCAACAGTTTTCTTAATATTCTTCTTTAACAACAATTGACTTGGATCAGATGAAATGATTGGTGCAATACTAATTTCTGGTAATCTATCAACTTTTAATCCTTGCTTAAATGGATCTGGAATAACTAAATCAAATGGAACTGCAGATAATATAATGTTTCTTAACTGAATAAATGTTAATGATGTGGCAGAAACTAATGGATTAAACCATTGTGTCAAAAATTCAGGGAAGTCATGTAAAAGAACTAAAAAGATTCTTAAAGTACCTTTATAAATAACCGTGATTGATTCAGGAATATTTTTACTTTTAACATATCCACTTTGAAATCTCAATAACGCAACTAGTAATGAACTAAATTTCTCACAACAGGAATTTTCACCATCATCAAGCTCAATAATTGTTGGCATAAACATACGATGTGAAATTAAGCAAATCCAAGCATATGTAAAACCTGGGAATGATGCCGGTTGCAAACATAAGAAAATATCTGCTAATGTTTTATAAATTTTAACAAATAAATTATCAAATGATTCAACTTCTTTTTCATTAGTTGCATATCTTGAATATTTATTATGTTTTAAGTTTGAAAATTCACACAGTAAAGTTGAGAAAAATCTGAAATATGGACGCTCATTGAAATTAGCCCTGTTAACCTCATGATCATTTGCAAATGCTAACATAAATGAAGACAAAAATTTAGTAAAAAATGATATTCTTTTTTCATGATCACTTGATTTATCATCTTGAATCATCATTAAGATCACAACTAATTTAGCTAATGAATCAATTGCAGTAAATGTTTCTATAGATGATTTCTTAAAATTATCCCCTTCCTTGATAAAAGATACAACAGAGATTTCTGTACAAACAGTGAAAAATTTGATAAACAAGTCGGGCTTCTTCAAAACACCAGAGTCAACTAATTGAGCAATAAAAGCAATTTGTAATTTAGAATCACCCGAAAATTTATAAAGCTTAACCCATTCAGAAAACATGTATGCCATATAATCTCTAATATTTGAAGTTCTTAATATTCCTTCCTTCAATTTTGTGAGAGCATCACCTTCAGAACTTTCTAATTTCTTAAATAATTCTTTAACTTTATCCATATTTTTGATATTTTCATCAGCACTTTCCAATAATTGTATAACTCTAACAAAATCACATCTTAAAGCAATTGGATTGGTACCAAAAACTAATTCCTCAATTAAATCACATGTGAAAGATATAATTTTTGTATCCTTAGTAGATTCAATACGACGGCATAATGAGTATGATAAATCATTAAGGGATATAAAACCTTCTAAAATAAACGTTGTTAAGACCTTAATATCAAATTTACGATCATCATCAGAATTGAATAACCACGCCGCAACATATCTAACAACAAACGAGGAAGCATCACAAATATTACCTAACAAATAAACAAATGCGTCAATTAACAATTGTGATGGATCATTAATACCAAATAAAGTGTTAATAGAAATTTGGGCATATTTCATATACAAATCTTGTTGAGAAAGTCTATTTAATGCTTGGACAACTTCAACTAATAAAGCCTTGATTGGTTCAATTTCTGGAAGATTGTCTGATAATCTAATAGTTTTGTCATCAATTGAATTAATAGTTTTGAGAATTCTTTCTAAATGTTGATTAATATAAGTAATTGACTGTTCTAAAACATTATTAGGAATTTGAGGTTTGTTAATTTGTGCTTGTTGGTCATGCTGTTGCTGTATTTGCTGCTGTTGAACTTGTTGTTGAGCTTGTTGTTGTTGTAATAATAACTGTTGATGTAAAAGTCTTTGTTTAACATCAGCAGGTACATTGGCAGCATTAAAATTATTACCAGATAAGTTTTCGGAAATACCTGCTGGTGATCTCGTTTTACCAAGTTCCTCATAAATACGGAACTGCTCTGGAGAGACTCCTCCTGGTTTGATACCTAATGGCTCTGGCAATGACATGGCATATTTAGAAGCATTCTGAGTATCGCAAAACAATTGATTTGGTGATGTCGATTTAAATTGTCTACGTAATGCAATAGCAGGTAGCATAGATTCGTCAAGATCATGGACAGCCTTTTCAACTGCTGCTTTTTGAATAATTGATAAAGCTAATTGAAGGTTATCATTGACCGCAACCGGAATTTGTTCAATAAATGAAGTATCTACTGATGTGTTCAAAGAGTTCATATATGTTTGCAAATAATGTTGAACATTATTCTGGATAGTATCACGAACCAACTCAGTGGAAGATGCCAAAATTAAATATTCAGCAAAATATCTCACAGTATTAATGTATGCTTTCCTGATCTTAAAATCATCAACTTCAAAAGCAAAATCCTTCTGAATTAAAGCTTTGGTAGTAACCAAACAAACAGTATTTGTTCTGTGGACCAATGGTGGTAAAAGGTCCTTAACAGCTTTAGTAATGGACAACTGTAAAATGCGTTTTAATGCTGGATGAGCCACAAAAATTGTATTACCCATTAAGTTTTCAAATGCTTGTGATGATTGTTGTTGTTGCTGTTGTTGTTGCTGTTGTTGTTGCTGTTGTTGTTGCTGTCTTTGCTGCTGTTGTTGTTGAGCATTCAATAACGCAGCTTGCTGCGCTAATGGTGTAACATTTGAAATGGCTGGTGAATTTTGAATACCACAAGAGAGGAGACGCTGTTGTTGAGCATGCTGTAATGCTGAAATCTGTTGCTGTTGCTGTTGCCTTTGTAACAAAGCGTTACCTAAGGTCGTTAATTCATTATTCGGAGTGATTACTGGAATACCTCTCTTTTCATTCAATGCCATTTTAGCCATATTCATAATTAATTTTTGAGAATTAACAATATTCTCAACAAATCCTGCATCATGAGACTTTATGATATTTGATGGAGTGATATCATCCAATTTAATATTTAGTTCATTACATAAAACTTCAATTTCAAATTTTAGAGTTAATTTCAAACTACCAACTTCATATATTTCTTTTAATACTTGCAAAATACCCAATAGCCATGGATTTGGGTAATTAAAAACAGATGAATTTTTTGAACCATCTAAAATTTTACAAACTAATGGAATAATATATTCTAACGTATTTTGATCATAACCTTCAATCAATAGATATTTAAAAGAAATATCTTTTCTCAAAATTGGATGATCTTTAGACAATGAAATTTTACCAAGCCATGAAGCTAAATTTTTTAAATGTGTTTTTTCAGTTGCAGTAATTTCTTGAGAAGCATCATTATAAGTTTTGTTTAATATATGTACTATTTGTCTAATTGTCACAATGGTAACATACATGGTAAAATCATGAGCTCCTAACTTTTCAACAATTGCTGCATATAGCTCTTGATTATTTAATTCTAGCTTTGCCCTTTGATTAACCAGATATTTCGCAAACCACTTATAGTGATTTGGTTTGAGTAGCTCTTTCATTTCTTCAATTCTAGTTTCCACATTAGTAACACTTGAATTATTAACCATAAATAAAATTCTATCAGAGATTTCAGTTGGTGGAATTTCTTGAACTACGACATTATATGAGATTTCAGGTATACAAATTGAAGAATATTTTGAAATTAATTCAGGATCTTCCTCCAAAAGATTATTTTTCAAGTTTGAATCATTTGAGTTTGAATCATCAGAATTTGTGGTTGGTAAAACTTTACCTGATGCAATATTTTTACAAACTTCAAATAATTCTGGTTGACTTTTTAATGCTGGGATTTCACACAACATTGAACAAAATTTTGGAAATTCAGGTAATCTTTTCATAAAAGAATATAAAGCTTGAATTGCAAATTTGAACATTTTACTCTGTGGTGGTTCCCTTGCGGATTCTAAAATATAACGTAAAGCAATTGAAAGTGCTGGACCTTCAAGTAAATTAGAAACAATGGTATTACCAAATAAAACTGATGTTGTTGCTAATGCATCAACAGGGTATTCAGGGAAAAATCTGAATTCATCTAAAAGGGAATGTATCATACATGCAAATACATCTTGATCGTGTGGATAATCTGAATTTTTTAACCTCTTTAACATATAAACAACATCTTTAATTTCAATTTCTTTTTTGTACATTTTTTGATAATATAATTTCATTTCTTTTTCAACGCCAACTGAGAATGAATTTGTTGAACTATTTAATAAAATTGCAGCATCATGACCTTGATTAAAATTGATTAATCTTGGATAAGCTTGTAAACATAAAGTTTGTAAATTTCTTAATTTTTCAAATAATTCTTTTGGTAATTTTTCAGATGATAATATTGTTAATAAGAAATAAACAGTTTCAAGATTTAAAGATTTAAGAACTCTTTTACCTTGTTGTGCATTTTCATATTCCATTCTAGCTTGTTTTTCAAGAAAATCTAAAATTGTAGTTGAAACTAAAGTTGCATTTGAATCCATTTGTTTGTTAATAAAATCTTTAAAATTTGACCATCCATATTGAGAAAAGATAACAGCAATTGTAAAACTTTCTTGAAAATCTGAACAATTTTGTAAAATTGAATGAATTACTGTATCATCTTTAAATGGTGCTGTTAAACTTGCAATTTTATGAATTGATTCTTGATTTTTCCTTAATTCTAAATATTTTAATAATAATTTTCCAAATTCTGTACCATTATATTCTTTAAATAATGTAAAAATTGCACTTAAATAAGGAGAATTAATATCTAACAAATTAATGAAAAAATTTTGCATAATATTAATTATAATTTCATTTTCTTCAGATTTTGGATTATCATGTAATAAATGTAAACAAGCTAAAATCATATATTCAGGAGCAGCTCTTAAATCTCTATTAAAAATTTGAGATACAATATTATCATTTAATCTAGTAAAACTTAAAATAGCAACTGTTTTAATTTCTAGCATTACAATATATTTATAATAAAGTAATAAATGTCTTACATTAGTTTCAGTTTGTAAAATTGGAGTTAGATTTAAGTTAAATAAATCAATTGCACCAGCATTTGGATCTAAATTATTTAATTGAACAAAAATTTGAGTTAATAATTGAACATTTGAACTCTTACATAATTTACTTAAGAAATTATCAATTAATTTATCAGTTTGAATTGATGCTAAAAATTGAGATAATGAAATATTTGTAATTGTATATTTTGTTGAATCAAAAGTTTCTAATATTTTATCAAATAATAAATTCCAATCTATTTCTGTTTTAACTTTATTTATTACTTGTAACATTCTAGCACCTCTTGCAGTTGCTTCAGGTAAATTATTAGCAGTTAAAAGTGAAGAATTTGATGATGATTCATCATTCTTATCAATATTTGAAGTTTGAGAACCTGGATAAATAGTTTCTGATAATAATATGAAAACTGCATCTGTTAATTTTTTTTCAGGTTGAATTAATAATAAATCAGATAATAATTTATCTGGGGAAGATTTTGTGTTACAAAATTCTAATATTAAATCTTTTAAATTCATTTCTTTAACTTTATTTAAAAATTGATTTACTACTGTATTAACTTTATCGAATTTAGTTTGAAATGGAACTGATTTTGATTCTATATTATTATTATTATTATTATTAACTTTTTTAAAAGTTTCTGCTATATGAGATAAAACTATGAATTTATGTGGAACAGAAAAAACTTTTGAATTTAAAAATAATTTTAAAAAATTTGATAAATTATCTCTTGTTGAATAATCAGAACTTTCTAATAAATCTAACCACTGAACTACACCAGAAGATAATTGAACGTAAATTGAAGGTAAATCTTTTAATAAGGAATCAAAATTATCTTTTAAATTATTATTTATAATAAAATTTTCAATTGAAAGTGAAATTAATAAAGATTGAAATTCAGTTAAATTGAAAAATGATAAAATTTTTTCTAATGAAAAGACTAAAAATTGAGATTCTGGTAATAATAAAGCTTGTGGGATATAATAAACTTTATCTAAATCAATTAATGTTAAATAATTTAATTCGTATTGTAAAACTTTTAAAGTATATGAATTTGAAGTATCAATATCTTTATTTTCTACTATTTCAGATGATACTTGATTAAATAATCTTCTTAAAAAAACTGGGAAAATTGATTGATGTTTTTCTAAAATTGTATGAATTTGATGAATTATTTCAATACAATTATTTTTATCTAATTTTGTAATTAAAATTGATAATTGTGATAAAATAGCTCTTGATAAATCTTTTGATAAAGGTGAATTAGAATTTAAATTATTATCTCTTGTTGTTAAAATTATTGATGTTATATTGTTTTTATTGCTGATTAAATCAGGCGTATTCGCCTTTTTATTGTTATTAATGTTTACAAAAGTCAAAACGAAAAAAATGTGATGCCTAATGTATAATATTTGCAATTAATTTTTTATGCTTATCCAAACGTCTCAGAGATTGAATGAATAGCTAAAAATAATAAGTAAATTTATATATAGTGTATATCTATAATATAATCTTTTAAAGTCTCTTTTCTTTAATTAATGATAAAGTAAAATGATCTATAAAACAAAATAATATATCAAATCAACAAAAAACTAACAAACATCTGGCTCAGCTCAGCCATCTAATATTATTGTCGTCTCTCTCCCTGTCTCTATAATAAAGGAGAACTCAACTATTTGTGTCTTATTTTATTCCCATTTCAACGCTGAGCGAGAACTTTTTTCTCGTTTCTATTTTTGATTTTTGCCATCCACGCATGGTTAAGAAGCACTGGTATATTTTTTAACACTAAATATTTTCATTATTGTGAAAAAATAAATAAATAAAAAATAAATAAATAAAAATAACACGTCGATCTTGATTACGTCAGATTTTAAATCAGTAGTGATAAACAAACAATATATTAGAAAGGGTTACTGATTTTTATAGCATAATAGTTGGGATCTGACAATGATTTCAAAATATTATTTATTTTTTAATATTCAATAATTTATATATATTACAAACTCGTGGTTTTATTTTTTATCTATCACTTTGATAAAACTTTGTTATTATTATTATTACAGTATATTATTTTATTTTTAATTTAAATATTAATCCATCAATATCAAATTTCAATATTAATCCTTTTCATAAAAATGTTTGTATTTAAAAATATAAATATTTTTATACTTTTAATATCGTTATTTTTCATTCAATTGGTTAAATCCGAAGAAATTAATCAAGTTTCAGAATATTCACTTAAAAATTTAGTAACGATTTCATCAATTAGTGATATTTCAGATAATTGGATTCATTTAGGTGAATCAATTTATGAAGAAGGTCGAATTATACTTACTCCGAAACCAATTCATGTTTCAGTTGATGAAGAAGGTACACAATTTGGTTCAATTTGGTCTTCAAATACAAAATCTTTAAATTCTTTTACACTTGAATTAACAATTCGTTCATTAGGTAATTTTGGTTTAACAAATGCAGGATTTTCATTATTTTTAATTGATAGTTCATCAGCTGATATAACTAGATCTGCAAATTTTGGTGGTCCATCACATTTTAAAGGTTTACAATTATTATTAAATTTAGATGAAAAATTAGGTCCAGTTTTAAGACCTTATTTAAATGATGGTTCAAAAAATATTGATATTAATAATGATTATTTAGGTGCTTATATTTATGAATATCAAAATTCTCAAGTACCAACAACAATTAAAATTGCATTCGAAAATAAATTTTTCAAAATTACTTGTGATAATAAATTATTATTTGAATCAAATGAAATTAATTTTAGTGATATAATTAATTCAAATAATTTAAAAATTGGTATTTCTGCATTATCTTCAAAAAATATGAAACTTCATGAACAATTTGAAATTTTAAAATTATCAACTTATGATAAAGTTTTAGATGAAATGAAAATTGATAGTGATGAAACTTTAATTGCAAAACATGGAAATAATAATGAAAATTTAAATGGTGCACGTTCTTCAAAATTTTTACAACAACAACAAAAATTAAGAGAAAGATTAGCAACTCAACAAACAAATTCTAATTTAAATAATGAAAAAGATTTACAATTAATTAAAGATAGTCTTAATTCAATTTTATCAATAATTGAAAAAAATGATGTTAATATAATTCAAACAAAATTATCATTATTGTCAGGTACAATTGATAAATTAACAAATAATTATGTTAAATTAGAAGAAGATTTTATAGTTTTAAATAATAAATATGTTGAATTATCAAATTTATTTAAAAAACAATTTGATTTACTTGATAATTATGATACTTCATTACGTTCATTTGATAAAGTATTACAAAATCAATTAAGAAATTCAGATAATTTAGATAATAAACTTTCAACAATTTCAAATTATTATTCAAATATGAATGATCGTAATTCAGAATTACTTTTAAATTCAACAAATGATGATTCATTAAGTAAATTAAAATCACTTATTTATATGATATTTCTACCATTATTATTATTACTTGGTTTAGTAGCATTATGGATTCATAAATTAAGAAATGATATTAAACATTCAAAAGTTTTATAAAAATTCATTTTTATTCTTATATATCCTCATTTTTTATAATATTATTTAAATAATATTTATTAATATAGAGTTACATAAATGAAGGTTTACGACTTCTAATATTAGAAAATCCAAGTGCATTAGGATTTGGACTTCTTTTAATTTTAACAACTTTGGATGTTATAATACCACTTTTACTCTTGGCATCATTTTGTAATCTTAAACTTTTATTTGATCCATATAATTTATTTTGAATATTGATTAATTCAGGATCATTAATTTGAAATTCTTTTTCAATAACAACTTCTTGCTCTTTATTAAATTCAAGATTACCACCAAACCTATATGACGTTATTGAAGAATTTATATTAATATCATTATCTTTTTCTTTTTCTTTTTCTTTATTATTACTGCCATCATTTTCATCTTCACTATTATCACTATTATTCTCTAAATCATTTAATGAAATATCTAGTTCTTCCTCATATTCTGGTATTTCATTTTCCCTTTTTATAAGTTCATTTTCTTGATTTAATAAATCTTCGCCATATATATTAATTGCAATTTTACTATTTTCACCATTAATTAATGAATCTAAATTATTTGGTAATGAACCAAATTTTTCTCTATATTCATTTCTTTTCTCTTCCTTTTTAGTATCTAATTTAACCATATCTTGTCTAATTAATGAACGTACTTTCTGTAAATTTCTAAATTTTTTATTTCTAAATTTCATTAATTTTTCATATGTTTTAAAAGTCATTATATCACCATTATTTTTTGATTTAATTAAATCAATTAATTTTTTATTACCAATTTTTTCATTCCAATATAAATACCAATCATAATTTCTAATTACACGTTTATTATTAACAAATTGATTTAAAATAACTTCACCATGTAAATATTCAATATCATCAATTGTTTCATTTAAAGTATCTGAAAACCATGAAGTATTTGTATTTGAAGCTTTAAAACCATTTTTTTTCTCTAAATTTAATTTTCTAATTAAATTTTCAGCCATTTTAATATCATAATATGGTAATCCGTTCATTAATGAACGTTCAGTACCACCTTGAATTAATGAATTATTAATTTTTAAATAATTTTTCAAATCATAATTATCAATATTTGAACTATTAAAATTAGTCTTAATTGGTAATCTAACCATCCTTGAATTTAATCCTGCAGAATTTATATTTGGCATATTACCAGCTAATGATGATATACTAGAACTTTCCTTTGTTGTTAAAGAATTTAAAAGTTGATTATCATCTTCATGTTTAAAACCCCATTGATAACTTGGAATTTTTGATAAATTATTAATTGGTATACCACCATTATTTGATATACCATGACCTATTAAAACAATAGAATTTTTTAATTTTGATGAATTAGAATTAGTATTAGAATTTATGTTTATTTGATTATTATTATTATTATTATTATTATTATTAGTATTATTATTATTATTATTATTATTATTATCAAAATTATCATTTAATTTATCATTATTATCAAACTCATTGAAATTATCATCATTCCCATTACCTTCGTTGTTACTATTATTATTATTATTACTACTATTATCATTATTATTATTGTTATTATTATTATCATGATTATTATTATAATTATCATTATCTGAATATATATCCTTATCATTATCATTTTCTAGAGATATATTAGTACCAGAATTATTCTTACTGTTGTTTATTAAATTGGAATCATTATTATTGTTATTAGTATTACTGGTACTATTATTATTACTATTGCTCTCTATATTGTTTACATTATCATTAACATTTAAATCTCCTGAATTTAAATCAGAGTAATCATTTAATTTTGGTAACACATGGGTTGGTAATATAAGAGATTCATAAGTTTCTAAATTTGAAGTTGAATCTATAACGACTGCTTTTTCGTTAAGTATGAGAGGTAATCCATAAACTTTTGATAATTTATTAAGTTTATCCATAATATGTGAATCTTCTAAGGGTAAGGACATTATAATTATTTTTAGTATTATTAATAATAGTTAGTTAAATGTATGTTATTTATATATTATCAATACCTTATCAGTAAAGAGTATTTAGTATTAAATTTAATCATTAATAACAAAAAATAACACAGAATTTAATTGATAGGTAAAATTCATGTTAACAAAAAGAGCTTGATCAATAATCGACGCGTCGGAATAAAAAAAATAAAAAAAATAAAAAAAAAATTTAGAAATTTGAAAAAACCATGGCTGTGTAAATTTTTGTTTCAGAAATTTAATTAACTAAGAAAATAAGCGAAACCGCTTAATTGTCGTTTACTGGGTTTAAAAAAGAAATTGGCTTGCTTTTTCATATAATATTTAATTGTCAGGGTAACCGAGTTGGTTGCTGAAGCAATAAATTATACTACATATGATGACAGAGCGAGCGTGACGATTAATTTTTATATAATTAATTAAATTTTACTACTATGAATAGTAATTTATTATGGGAGACTAATAAAATTAGCTAATTATTTTCATCACTAAGGTGACAACCAAACAAGCACTGGGCTGGTTCAACGGATGTTAAAAGGCTGGAATTTTTTTCGAAGATTTGTTTATTAATTCTTCCCCTCTTTTCCAAATTTATATATGCGTAGTAGTAATAATTATTACACAATTTTTGCTCGAACAATATTAAATTTTAAATTTATATACTATAACTAATATATTAATTAATAAAAAAATATTAATAAAAAAATTTAGAAAAATTACTATATGAATTTAATTAGTTCATTTTTAACCCCAAGATTTTGATATTATATTAATAAATTAAATAAGAATTATAATATATACACTGTTTGACAATTATAAAATTAATAAACTTATAATAAGTAAACAGCAGCACCTGCAGCAGCAGCTAAACCAGCAACACCAACTTTGTTAGCAGCACCAGTGTAAGTTGAAGCAGTTTCTTCTGGAGCTTCTGATGAAGTAGATGGGTGAATGATGGTACATGGACAATCAGTAATGGTTAAAGTAGTAGCTTCAGTAACGGTATAAGTTTTACCGTTAGTAGTGAAGGTAGTTGGTTCTGGACAGTAAGTGGTGTATTCAGTAACAACTTCAGTAACGTAAGTATCGTTAGAACCAGCAAAAGCGGAACCGACTAAAGCAAGGGAAGCTAATAATGAGAATTGCATTTTTAATTAATTTGATTTGATAAGCGAGAGACTAGAACAGTTAGTTGTTTGTTGTAGAAAGAAGAGAAGAGAAAAGAAAGATGAGTAAAAACAAAAAGAATAAAGAATGAAAAGAAAGAAGGAAACAAATTTGAAAATGGGAGGAAATTGGTTTCTTTTATAGAGTTGAAGTAATATAATTTTTTTGTTTATTTGTTTTTATATTATAAACATATTATAAATTATAATATATACTATAACATAGTGTGAACGCGGTGATGATATGAGAATTATAATATGAAATTTAGTCATATACAAAAGGACAGCCCTACCGGATCGGGTAATTTAAAAACAAGTCGCGCCATTTGAAAAGTTAAAAATTTGCTTAATTTGTTAGATTTACAAACAAAAAATAATAATAAAATATGAGAAAAATATGAGAAAAATAAAAACAAAAACAAATTTTCTGTGTTTTTTTGTTTTTTTTGTTTTTTTGTAACCGAGAAATTAAGCAGAATGATCGTCAATTTTCTATTTTTAGCATTTTCTTTTTGTTTTTGTTATTTGTTTACTTATTTATTTAGATTTTTATTTACATTTTTATTTTTGTTTTTATTTTTATTTTAATCTTTACTAACAAAATTTCTAAAAATAAATTCTTCGCATTTTTTTTTTATTACTGTTATATTTACTCTTCCTTAAATTTTGTTAAGTTGATTGGCTGATTAGAATTGACTTGTTTATTTTTAAATTAATTTATCTCCTCTTGTTTTCGTTCTTTTTTTACTTTTATTTTTGTTTTTGTTTTTGTTTTTGTTTTTGTTGCCATGTTATTTTTGTTTCCTTGCAACATTAGGGCATTTATTATAATAAATTGACTTATAATTATGTATTATCATTATCATTTAATAATTTTTATTATTATTATAAAATTAAATTAAGGTTTTAGGATAAAACAAAAATACAATTAACTTAAAATTATTTACAACATTTTTCTATAAAATTTTATTTCGTTAAAGTTTAATTAAATTATTTAATTGACTGATGTGATATTGAGTGTCTGTGATTTACTTTTTTCCATTATAATTATTTATTATTAGTTTGTTATCCATCAACTTACTACATTTATTACTCAATGCCTTAAATTTTTTCAAAAATATATAATACATCGTACATAAATTGTATATGATTTTTTGTTTGAAAAACAAAATAATTCAGGTGAGGATTTTGATAAGGAAATTTTTAATAACCAGCTACCTAATACCTAACTACTAAAGCTGTCGAATGTAAATAAAGACTAAAATTAGTAAAACGACAATTTAAATCAAGCTAATTCAAAAATTAATGGGCTAATGGCTAATGACTAATTAGATTATTAATTCCTTTTTTTTCTTTTTTTTTTTTTGCAAACTAAATTAACCAGCTAAAACTAATCGCGATGGATTATAAAAGATTTAAAATTATTGCTGACGTCATATGGAATTTTTTACCTAAATCAAACTGTAAACATAAACCAGCCCTAAAATATTATATGTAGATCTAGATATTTAATATTTAATATTTAAATCAAATAATTGAATGATATTCAACCATTAACCATATAAATTAAAATAAATTAAAATAAATTAAAATAAATTAAAATAAATTAAAATAAATTATACTATCTCGGTCCCCGCAAATCAAAAAAATAATAAGCATCTAGTTTAATATAATACAAATCAAAAAAAAGTTTTTTATTAGGCTAACTAATTGTTCCATTCTACACTTTTTGATTGAAATTTAAAAATTTATTAATCAAATGCAAATACTGTTAATTGCACTAAATCCGTAAACCCCCAATGTATTAAAATTAATACGCATTACGTAATAATTTTATAAATTTCGCTGCTTAGAAAACAAATTTTTAATAGAAAGAAAAAATCGTTTATCAATTTCTCGGAGTTGAGATTTTTCAATTGGTATTCTGCTTATCAGTCAAGTAAATACTGTTTTATTTTTCAATATTTAAAAGTCATAACCTTCTTTTTTCTCAAACTATACCAATTTAATCAATTTTTATCTTTTTCTTATCTTTTTTTTCTTTCTTTTCTTTTTGCTTTTCCCTTTTAATGTATATATATATCAATTTTCCTTTGATAAGCAATGCCACATTTTATTAATTCATTAGTTAACTCTTATAAAGAACGTCAAGCAAAAAATAATTTAAAAATTGCAGTTCAATCTGCATTAGGTAGTAGTATGAATTTTGACAATTATAATTATTTTGTAAATTCTTCAAAAAAAGATAAAGATATTGCTAATTCATTGAAATATGCCCTTTTAAATGATAATTCAAATGAAAGATATCCAAATTTATTATTATCAAATAAATTAGAAACTTCAATATCAACCAAAACTAAAAGTAAAAATAATAACAAAAATAATAATAAAATTAAAAGTAAAAATAAAAATAATGAAAAAATTAAAAAAAATTCAAATATTCTCAAACTCAAAAGTAAAAATAAATTTAACAATTTACTCTTTTTTTCAATTGATGAAAATTTATTGAATAATGATGAAAAGAGTAATAAATCTTTAATTGAAAGAAAAGCTGAAATTCAAGCTTCTAATGTTTATTTTAATCCATCGATTGTTGAAGAATTGAATCCAAAATATATTGGTTGTAACCTTAATACTTTAAAACTAGTATATGCAATGGATAATATTTATAGTTTATCAAAATTACCTTCATCATTTGATTTAAAATTATTGATTAAGAATCAAAATTTTTTAGATCACTATAATTTTTTAAATAATAATGATGATAAAAATAATTCAAAAAATTCAGTTACATTTAGTAATACAATTTTAACAAAAACCTATAATAAAACACAAATCCCGAATACAATTAATCCAAATTTGAAAAATTCAGAAATTAATAATAATAAAATAAAGAAAATTTTAAAAAATAGTAAAAATATAAATTATATTCAAGAAATTGAAACTGCACACTATTGTGATCAAATTGATATTGTTTCTTTCTTACTTTTACTTGATAATTCAATGAAATCTAAATTAAAAAAGCATGAATTGATAAAATTCAATAAAACTAAAACTATTTAAGCAATTAATTATTATTAAAATAAATTATCCTTTTATTTAATAATTTTCAAAAAACTTTATAAAACTATATATAATATATCTTCTTCTCCTCTTTCATTTTTTATTTTTTATCTTATCTTGTATATTTTCCAGTTATTAGGTCGTATTTTTATAAACATTATAAAAAAATTAAAAAACAAATTATATTTTATTCCTCTCTTAAATTTATTTTACGCGTTCTAAATATTGACATGAATTTTAAACTATTTGTTTAATCTTAAAAATAATTTTTTTCAAGAAGTTATCTCCTATTTATCATATTGCATAAACTAAATATGGCAGAATTAACAGATAAAAATAATGATGAGTTTATAATATCATGCGAGAACAAGAGTTTATTATTTAAATCCTTATTAGATACATTATTCAATATTGATATTGAAAAGTCTAATTATAATAATAATAATAATAATAATAATAATAATAATAATAATAATAATAATAATAATAATAATAATAATAATGATGATGATGATGATGATGAAATAAGCAATCTTAAATTAAATCAGGAAAAACTTTTGATTTTGACTTCATGGTTTGATCAGACAAAGGATTATAATCTTGCAAAAACACCAGAAAATAAAGATATACATGAGCTGACCTCCATTCCTTTTGTAATTTTTAACCCCTACATAAATTTAGACCCGAATATGATTCTTTGGGAAGTATTAAGATATTTAGATAATAATTCATTGAAGAAGTATATATATCAAAATCAATCTGAGGTATTCTTTTATGTGTGCATAGAACCGGAATCTAAAAATTTATCAAATGATAAAAGTACAATTTCCTTAATATCTATTGAAAATGAGTCTCTTTCATGTTCTAAATGTGGATACTTTTATTCCTTGGATCAATGTTGTCCCCACCTTATTCTCTTATATTTGTATAATCAATATTCTCTTAATCCAGAAGAAATAACCATTTCAAATGAATCTCAGTGGCTAGAAATGGTGCGTCGATCGACCCTGTGTTAAACTCCTTTTCTTTCTTTTTCGTCCACTTTCAATTTTCAAAAAATTCAATTTTCAATGTAAACATAGAAACAATAAGCGTTGAAATAAAATATATTACAAAATGTGGAAAATATTAATTTTATGTATAATTTACTAGATTACCTCCTGACATGAATTGGCCATTGATCAGATTTTTATAATTATTCTAAGATTCTTTATAATTTAAACCCTACCCAGTTTCTCATTTAGATTTATCTATTATTCTATATTTTAACTTTATAAAATTATTTGATTAATATAGACATATTTCATCTTTTCCCCTATTTCATTTCGATTAAAGCATTAAGAAGATTACTTCACTCAAATTCAATAATGACTCAAAATTCACAGCAGTCAGATAATACCACAAAAATAACCAAAGAACAAATATTATCTCCACAAGATGAAGTTCTTTTTGAAAAATATTTATTACGCAATAAACAATTTGTATTAATTACAAAATCTAAAAATTCTGATCTTAAACAAACATTCCCTTTATATTTTGGTACAACTGAAGATGAAATTAATCCTCACAGAAAAATGGCTCTTCGTCAAAAGAGAATTAGTAGAGATCCACACTATAATACTCCACAATCATTACAAAATCAACAGAAACTTAAAAAATCGACTACAACAACAGACCAACCAAAATCAAAATTATTATCTCAACAAACAACAAATCAAGTTCCACAAAAATCAAACGAATCAACTAAACCAACTTCAAAGTCATCCCCACAGTCACAGCAGCAA